>CAIGRL010183874.1:0-10816 GCA_903798325.1 Fraxinus xanthoxyloides | reverse complement strand
ATGAAATTGAAGTGCACGTGTGATAGTTCATTAGTCTTCATTCTACTCGATGAAGTAGGATGCTCTCAAGTTTTCAGATATGAAATGAAATTGTTGCTTCATCACTGCAGTATTGGGACAAGGTTCGAAAAAATGCAACTTTACTAAGGATGGTGCAGTAGTTTTCCAATGACCTACATTAATTTAGTGGAATATGTAAATCACGCCAGAAGTACAATTTAATGGCACAAGAGTATTATAACGCAGATCTCAATCCTGTCCTAAGAATTTATTTACTCAGTCCAAAAACTGTGGAAGAGCTTTCAGTTTAGTCCTCGACTTATCAAATAATTGGTAAGCATATGATTGAGATCAGAGTATGACAGACCACAAAGGCCATCTTTTTTTTTTTTAATGAAAGGTGACTGAAGGCTAACATAGTTTTCTCTCAAAAATAAACTACTTGACAAACTTATTACCAAGATCATTGATAAACTACTTAAACTTAAAATTAACAGGTTATCATATTGTATCCTAGGGCAAAATGAGAACTTAGCCCTTGTTTGAGCCACATTATTTTTTTCATTCTCATTCTTCTACTCATTTTTAACTATATATTCTTCAATAAAAAAATATTTTTCATCACATCAATAACTTTTCCTTCTTTTTCAACCATATATTCATCACATAAACCAAAAAAATGCATTCTTGGAGCAAAAATGTGCACCAAACAAGGNTTTTTAACTTTTATCACTCATTACTAAATATCAAAGTATTAATATCTTTATATTTGAACTAAGAAGTCTAGTCATTGATCTTGTTTCGAAATTTGCCTCTTAAACTTCTCATCTTGATCTTGTTTTTTCTTAATGTTTGTCTTTTAAACTATCGTCTTGAATGATTTGACTTGAATACTTAATTTCCACTTTGATTTTCATTTCGAGTCCGATTTATAACCACTGTTTGAGCCACATTCCCATTTTCATTTTTATTCTCATTCTACTCATTTTCAACCACACATTCTTCAATAAAATAATATTTTTCATCACATCAATAACTTTTCCTTCTTTTTCAACCATATATTCATCACATAAACCAAAAAAATGCATTCTTGGAGCAAAAATGTGCACCAAACAAGGGCTTAAGCCTAGAAAAAGGTTACATACTCGATATCAGCCAGCTCATTAATCAACTGAACCCGAACATCTGGGGGCATCTTGATCTTGAAAACAAACCTGACATCAATTGGAAAGAGATGAGTAAAGGGAAACTGCTGTGACGTGACTGATGAACAATATGAGCTCTTACATGGTTACTTCTCTTACAATGTCCACCAATGCTAATCCTTTCCTAGTCTTGATTTCTGAAATTCCTGAACATTTTTAAGTGCACATTACCACTGTTTGAGCCACATTCCCATTTTCATTTTTATTCTCATTCTACTCATTTTCAACCACACATTCTTCAATAAAATAATATTTTTCATCACATCAATAACTTTTCCTTCTTTTTCAACCATATATTCATCACATCAACCAAAAAAATGCATTCTTGGAGCAAAAATGTGCACCAAACAAGGGCTTAAGCCTAGAAAAAGGTTACATACTCGATATCAGCCAGCTGATTAATCAACTGAACCCGAACATCTGGGGGCATCTTGATCTTGAAAACAAACCTGACATCAATTGGAAAGAGATGAGTAAAGGGAAACTGCTTTGACGTGACTGATGAACAATATGAGCTCTTACATGGTTACTTCTCTTACAATGTCCACCAATGCTAATCCTTTCCTAGTCTTGATTTCTGAAATTCCTGAACATTTTTAAGTGCACATCACAATTTGAAGACCAGAAAAAAGGTACAATTAGAAAGATGAAAAAAAAGGTACAATTGGAAAGAAGGTCAGCGTTAATACGTTTAGAGGTAGTGGCAAAGGGCTCATTAAGAAGCCAATAAGAAATCTGTTCAATGTCTTTAGGCAAAGGATTTCCAGTGCACAAGTACACAGCTTCTTCCGAGATCTGCTGAGAAGCCATATGTGTTGACTGCATACAATCAGCAAGGAATAATGATAGTTAAATACTGCAGCTCATAGAAGGCCTAGATTAACACAAGCCAACTGAAACCAAAAGGAACTTAAATCATCGAAAAATGACAAGTAGTCATATGATATCTTTGGTTTCCACAACCCCCAGCCCACCAAAAAAAATAAAGCAAGTCTCCCATTGACCTTATATTCTTTCTTCTCTCTTTTTATTTTTATCTTTATTTATTTATTTTATTTCTGGAACACAACTTAAACTGAATAACCATACAAATATAACAATGCAAACAAGATACTAACTTGCAAAATATTCAATGCCTTCCTCATGTCACCATTACTAAGCTGTACAACAGCCTTCAAACCATTTTCAGGTACATTGAGCCTGTACAGATGAAATTATGTTAGAGAATAAGCAGAAATCATCCAAACATCCATGGTCCAACATGAGCAAAGAACTTACCCTTCAGCACTAATGACATGTTTAAGCCGCTCAGTGACGTGAACCCCATCAAGAGGAGCAAATCGAAAACGTGTACACCTTGATTGCAATGCCGGAATAACCTTGTTAACATTGTTACAGATCAAAGAAAATCTAGTATTTTTTGTGTATTTCTCAATCACTGCAAAATAAATATATTTAGCTCGATTGTGTAAGCTAAACCATTGAAAGGAATTGAATTAGTCCATCAAAAAGCAATGGATTCTTGCCTCGACGAAGAGCAAATTGTGCATCTTTAGTCATGGCATCTGCCTCATCCAGTAGGATCAATTTTACAGCAGATTTTGCACTGCAGAACAGACAACTAGTTAGTTAAATGTCGCAACCAACATTTCAGTGTTGAATCCACTTACCATTACTCATATCAGCTGTAACGAATTCAATCAACAAATTGAAGTTTTGGGGAAACATAGCAATAGTTTTGATATCATTGGGCAGGAATAAAATGTTAAAAAAACACGTCGATCTACAAAAACACAACTATTAGTTAATTTACTTCTGAATGTGATAATCTCTAACTTTTCATTCAGATTAAGCAGATCAGAGAGAAGTTTTAAACATGTAATAATAATTAAAACTGTATTTGCTTAATCTACTACTGACTGGAAATTTATTGGGAACAAAGTTTTGTTATTGTCTTTACCTATTGTACATCATCAAATTAACAGTTCGAGCAAATTGTTATTGTCTTTACCTATTGTACATGCCAAAGCTTGCAGCTATTACTTGAATCAAACAAACCTATTATCATATTAACAGTTCGAGCAAATTGTTATATATAAGCCAAATGTATGTTTATATACAAAAACACAACCATATACATACAAGTACAAACACGTACTGATGTCACCAGAGGCATGAAACTCCCGAATGTGAAAAAAATAGCTAAAACCCTTAAAGTAGCTATATCAGATTATCAATCATCAATCCAGAAGTCAATGTAACTAATACTCACCAGCATTTCAAAGAAACTAAAACTCCCATGCCAAAATATACAACCTCCAAGTTCATAATTATATTCCAAATCCAATACTTAATGCTACTAGTAAAATTATAGAGTTTCAAAATACTTTGAATCCATTTCAAGAAAATAAATACTTGCTAGCTTTCTAAACAATCTCCGGGTGATATTTAGGTAAACAATATCACATTTTCTTGCCTGTAGAATTTTCAGTGTAACTTTTAGGTGAGGAGTGAAAACAAAAGGTTTCTGCACCAGTCAAGTATATAATTGTGCTTTACATATATATTATTTGTGTCGTGTGTATTGTATAAAAACACAAACTACAATATACACACACACACAGCGACGTGTATAAAACAAAATGCTTGCGCTTCACAATATACCCGAAAGATATGCTCTGAGTGCTTGCGAAGTCCTGAATTTGCTGCCTCACCACTTCAATTCCACGATCGTCCGAAGCATTCAGTTCCAGAACCATGTTGTGCATCTGAGCCCCATAAAGCTTCCTAGCCAGTGCCAGAACCGTGGAAGTCTTTCCTGTTCCTGGTGGTCCATAGAGCAGCAAATGGGGCAACCTGTTCCCGCTTGCAAGTCTATCAACTGTTTAGCAAAAAACCTCAATAAAAATCCAAAACGCATGTAGAAACCTGAAAGATCTATTTGCTACTGACAAAAGAAAGCGGGAAGGATATGGAATACTGAAATTTGAAGGCGGCCAATCTTTCCATTGTTTGGCACGAGGGAAAAGGTTAGAAGGGATGGAAAATCAGACGAAAAAGTAATTCTAAAGTTATCCCGAGTGATATAAAACAGAACTTGGATCACATGTTAATTGTCCAAAAAACAATTTATTTTTATTTTCCTCTCATTATCCCTAACAAGAGAAGGAATTTTTTATCCTTCCTTACTCCTACCTAAAACTCCTAAATTTATGTACACATTACACTTACACATGCACAGAACCTCAATGCTAGCCCAAACCGACCATGAAGCATTTGATACAGAAGCTCAAAACATTTGAAGCATATTTTAAACAGTTCAAAATTCAATCTTATTAGTTAAAGCTGAAATTTTTTAAGTAACCATTATCAGCCTATGAATCATCCAATGAAATGCAATGGGAGACAGTGGAATAAGATACTCAAGTATAAAATATAAGGTAAGCGAAATACTTCTAAACGAAGCACAATGCTACAAGTTGGTTGGCATCATGGTATGCCCACCAAGTGTTCGACCCAATGTAACAAATAAATTAAACAGATAAACAAGAAATGAACAGAAAGAGAGGGGTAGGGAGGTGATTTACTAGTCTCGACGATATCACGATGCGCAGCGACGTCGTCCAGGGATTGCGGGCGGTACTTTTCGACCCAGGGAGTGGCTTTCGTGTCGGGAGGAGTGGTCAAAACGACGACGCTTTTGCCTTTGCTTTGGGTTTTGAGAGAATCTAGATTGTTGTTCTCGCAATCGATTTCCATAGGAGATATTGCTTCCGCCATTTTTACGAGGTGCTGGTGCTTTTAAACGACGGCGTTGCGCTTCTTTCCCCGCAGTCGTTGGCCCCCCCTTGCTCCGGTTTTGTCGTAGTATGTTTGGGAAACTCCTCTTGTTCCTTCACCTCAGGTTCTCCGCTGTGTTGGTACTAAGCTAAAATCGTCAAAATTGGATGCCAGGCCCCTTTGTCAACACGATTCTAGCTAAAATAAGGAAGATTTGAGAGAGCAAAACGAGAGAGGATCTGCAGCCCGTGTTTGGCGCCAAATGTGCTCCAAATTTATTTTTAGTGAATTTATAAACGATTTAAAATGTTAGAAACAAATTGTATCAAACATGACGTTAAACCCTTGTTTGATGATCATTATTGAGAAAAATAATATTTTGAATAGTAATTTTTTAAATTTATATGTAAAACATTTTAGTGTGTGAACGTGTAATTAAAAATGAGTATAAGAATCAAATAACTTTATTTTAAGGAGAGACAAACGTGACTAATATTTTACTGTAACGTAATGTCCAAAATTTCTAGTTCTAGGTTCTTAGTATAAAATTTTGAATTTCTAGTACTCGCAAATGTTGGATACTTGAATATTGAGAAAGAAAAATCTATTTGTACATAACTTTTTACATAATTTTTTTACCGAATTGACAAGTGACGAGATTATGTAAAAAATTCGGTACGCGTAGCATAACTCTATTGAGAATTAGTGAAATTTACATGGTCTAGGTTCTGGAGTTTATGACAATATTGAAGGCTGTCACTTGTCAATTTGATAAAAAATTGTGTAAAAAGTTCGTTACGCGTAGCATAACTTTATTGAGAATTAGTGAAATTTACATGGTCCAGATACTAGAGTTTATGACAATATTGGTGTCCTCGTGGTGGTCCATATTTTAAAGGACAGCCAGCCCTAATTAACTTTACTAACGGGCATCGATTTTTATTTTCTTTCTTTTTTTGGTGCCTATTCAATGGACCCTTTTTCTAACTTCAATCTAATTTGGAAACAGAAAAGCCATTAGAAAAAGACTTTTTTGTATTAACGTTAGTTCTTTATTTGGTGAAGATTAAAATCAATTTTTTAGCAAATTTTTATAAAATTCAATAAAACGTGTCGTAAAAAAGTTGCGGATCATGTATAATACGTGGTTAAAATTAATTACCGACTTTGACTTTGATAAAAACGTAAATTGTAGTTTCTATCAAACAAGGGTTAGAAGTATATAGAGACGGATGTAGAATCGAAATATAAGTTGGGTAAGTACGTTAAAAATAAAAATGAAAATTCACACATACAAGAATTTTTTTTTTTCGACACTAAAAAAAATGAACGAACAGGGAACATGACCTAGCTATAGCCAAAGGTGTACCGAGCTTAAGCGATCACAACATTTTGTTAATATTGATTGAGTTGGACAATGGGTTTCTCCATAGCTTAAAACCAAGGTATCTTTATGTTGTCTTTCGATTATTAAGTTCAGTTTTACATCGAAAAAATGATTTTAGAATTAAATTTGTTTGTCGGGAATCACATTGGTGAGAATATAAAACAATACATCGCCAACTTTTGTCTCGTTTCCTACACAAGGTATCCTTCATATTCAGTCTTGATCTGAGGAGCATTTAAATGTCGATCAAAAGTTTCATCTCTATTAAAATTGTCAAAAAAATACATGTTAAGTAGGACAATTAACTTTTATATATATATACAGGCTTTGTCGGGCGCGCTTCTAGAAGGAGAAAAACCAATGATTTGCCTGTTGTAATCCACCATTGTTGACCCCCCTCTATCAGGGGTGGGTCTCCGCTGTCTCCTCCAATGGTCATATTTTTGCTTTTAATCCATGAAAATAGCAAAATAAGACAAGCGCATATTATTTTAATAATTTTACTTATTAGAAAAGAATTTATAATTTTTTTTAATAATCAAATAGTCAATCATGTTACCCAGTTGGTAAATTTGGTCACACCTTTGCAATTTTTTCTGGTTACGAATGATACAATTCAAAAACACCGACCAATTCAAAGTCTCCCCACTCGTATTATTTTGGAGGGACCAATCAAAGGTCCAAATTCCACTAAATACCAAAAGGCGGCAAACCAACCGAGCCGGCACGTGACTTTCTCTCTCTACTCTCTCCAATGTCCACTTCTCGCTCTCTCCGATCTTCCATATCCCCTTTCCGTTCCCGGAAAACACCTCCACCGCCGCCGTCTTCGTCGACTGTGCCACCTAAACACCAACATCGGCCCACCACCCCTTCATCTACCAATTCTTCCACGGCTTCGTTTTACAACCCCAGCACGGCATCCGCTACTTCTACTACTCCGAGTAAAGCTAAAGAAAATGTCACCGTTACTGTACGATTTCGGCCTCTCAGGTAAATTGGTTTCTTCTTTTACCTGAATTTGTTGACTCCTTGTCGCTACTATTAAGTGGGTCCCGCGAATGCACGGGACATTTTCGTGAATGATGGTGTTCGGAAGATTGAATTTTTTGGTTTATTCGTTGACTTGTATGTTTTTGGGATTTTTCAGTGCCAGGGAGTTTAGTAAAGGGGATGAAGTAGCTTGGTATGCTGATGGAGACCACACTGTCCGGAATGAATACAATCCCGATATTGCCTATAGCTTTGGTTAGTATTTAGTACATGACAGCAGCGCACAGACCAAAAAAAATAAAAATACAGCGTCCATATTATAGAATACTTATACATGTAGATATATGTTTAATGTGGTATGTACGAGCCAATTCATATGGAATTAAAAGATCTACTGTTCAATGTTTATGACTAGAAGTGTCTGCTCCATCTCACCACATATATAATTTATCAATTGATTTTGGGGAGAAACTATGTTTTAAATGATTAGTGCCTGGCCGTTTTTTCTTGAATGAAAGGAAAGTGTCAACCTTTTGATTGGATTGGAATTAAGTGGTTGCAACTGATCAAGCAGGTGGGAGTAGAATCCTCTGAACAGTTCTTACTCTTTATATATCATGTGCGTTCACCTAGGTAACTGAATATGTTGATGGGCAACAGGGGGTTGTAAACCCAAGAATCCAACTGTTTGAGGATTTAAGATTGAATTTTAAGCGTTTCTAAAATCAATATAATAATATATGAATTTCTAAAACGAATATGGTAATATAGAAAATTAAATTTTATAGTGTCGAAACATGGTATACACTTGCGTCTGTATGCATGTTCGCTATTAGGGCCAGATCTTGATGAAAATGATGCCCAAGGGACAGAATCATGTGTAGAATAGACGCATAACTATCCCCGTCCGAGTTTCCAACGTTCAAATTGTACATAAGAGAGTAGATATATTGGGCATTGGGCAGAATTATGATGGACAAAAATAGTAATTGCATTTCTTACAGTTAACAAACGAATGGTGCAAGATAACTTCAATGAAAATGGCATTGCATCTGAGCAAGTCACTTCCCCATTGAATTGATGTGACAACTCATGCAAAATGAGATTACGCAAAAAATGATGGAAATTGTAGGTCTAGCTGTAAGGTAATGAGAGAAAAACTAGATAACAATGACAACAGGTTAAGTCTCATTCTCAGTAAACTTGAGCTTCAGTTGACTGCATGAAATTCCTGTACAACTTGCAGATGCTTTTTTGTATTATAAATTGGTTCTACCTTTCCCTTTGATCTACATCGTTGATGATAAATGTCATTTTCTGGATCAGATAGAGTATTTGGTCCTGCAACAACTACTCGCCATGTTTATGATATTGCAGCTCAGCATGTTGTGGGTGGTGCCATGGAAGGAATAAATGGTAGTAATGAGTATTCACTTTAAAACTCTATTCATCACATATTTTTGAAATGTGTGGCAATATTCTGCTGCCACGATAACTTCTGATTTTTCATTTTTCTTGCAGGTACAGTGTTTGCATATGGTGTTACTAGCAGTGGGAAGACTCACACGATGCATGTAATATTTTTCTCCCTCACCATAATTCTTCCTCTCTGACCAGTGCAATCACTGTACACTAATAAAAGAGTATGAAGACAGCCATTGGTGATATGACCTGTTCATGAATTTTCGTATCTGTGTTACTCTTTGTGCTTAGTTACACGTAAATGAGGCCTATGAACAATTATTTATACAAAATCAGTATAAATTTGAATTGTATCACTTCTAAGTCCAATTATGTGGTGGAGTATTTGCTATTATTCTTGATTAATTCTTAGGTAAACATTTATTTGTTTATCTATAGGCCATGTGAAATGTTCCCAGGTTTTGGTGACACAATTGCACGCAAACAAAAACATGAAGAAAATCAATTTTTCTGGATGCAAATGTTATGAATTCTGAGCTTCTATTTTTATAGGGGGAGCAGAAGTCACCAGGAATCATACCCTTGGCGGTGAAGGATGTGTTTGGAATTATACAAGAGGTGGTTGCCATCCCCTTTTGGTTAGTTTTTCAGTTCCTTGATGTTATGGAAGTAATTCTCAAAGTTTGAATATCTTTCAATGTGCTATATCAGACACCTGGACGGGAGTTTCTCCTCCGAGTCTCCTATTTGGAAATCTACAATGAGGTCAGATTCATATTCTTTGGCATGTGTTCTGAAGCATTCACTTTTATAGTTTTGATATTCTTTTATCTGTATATAGAGGCAATAGAATGAATACACGAGCGTAACAAATCTTGATTCTAGAATTCCTTGGAAAGAAAAAAAGAGAAGAAAATTGCTAAAAATTGAAATCACAAATGAACAATGAATATTAACTGTTGACAAAGAGAGTGCAGTATTTACCAGGCTTTGATATTATAGAACGTGTCACTTTCTCTATACTCGTTTGTCTTATTGTACATTTTGACTTGTCATATATTTTACTTTGATTTTATCCATTGAACTGAACTTTTTATTTTTTGAGTAAAACAATTGGATTCAAGCGGTAATTCGATATGATGAACAAAAAAGTCCACATTAGGTAGAAAGATTAATACATAATTTGTGTCATACCCCTCTTGGTGGAAATTGAACTTTGAACCTCGTAGTCTGGGGGCATTGCCTCTTGAGCTAGACTTCGTTGGCCATCAAACTGTATTAATGATATTGGTGCATTCCACTCTAGTCACTCCGAATGACTAATACAATGTTTCATTAAATTTATCAGATGCCTCCTTTCGAATCTCACACGACACTTTCTTGTCTTGAAATTTCAGGTCATTAATGATTTGCTTGATCCCACAGGGCAGAATCTAAGAATAAGAGAGGACTCTCAGGTACTTGTGAATCCTGGATATCCATTATTGACCTTTGATAAGTCAAGATAATTTGTATTGCTAAAAGGAATAAATGGAAAAACATATTTTAAAGACAATAAATTTTAACATCATTAAGAATATACACGTCTGTCTGTTATGTTTGCTATGTAACTTATCTTTCAAGTTTGGTAGATGTCAAAATGATCTTTAATTGGTGAATCATTCGATCTCATTTGAAAATACCGTTAAAATTATTCAGTAGCATACCCTATTCCTTTGTCATGAGTTCCAAATATGCCACTTTTTATTTTGTGTGTATGCGTTTTTTTTTTGGTGGTAGGTGGGGTGTTCCTCCTTTGGGATTGATGAAGTAGCTGCCATAATTTTATTAATAACTTCTGACATATATTTGCACTTTCTTTCCAAATTTATTAGTGTATAACTGTCTCATGCATGTGTATGTGTATCTATGCATGTCTATATCTCTCCTAATCTCACTATGCTGTGCAAAATTAGAAGTGCATGGAATCAGTAAACTAGACGTGTCAATACTTATAATCAATCTGTAATTGTGGAATACAATGTTTTAA
>CAIGRL010183867.1:0-13514 GCA_903798325.1 Fraxinus xanthoxyloides | reverse complement strand
ATGATGATATTGAGTATAATATATTTTTCATTCTTTAATTTTCAGGAATCGTCTTGTGTCATCTCTAGCTCTGCTCATGAATGAAGTTATGAAGATGGAAATACATTAAATATTAGATAACGAAATGAAATTTAGTTACAATGTAATTCTATTTGCAAATGTTTAATTTTGAACATTGTTTGTTTTCAGTGCTTCTAAAACATTATATAATTCAGTGCAATTTAATGATATATACTTGCGCAAATTGTTGACCCAAAGTTGGATATCCATCCATTTTGGCCGACAGCTCACTTGGTTTCAATTTAACTTAAATTTATCTTTATTTTCATATTCTACTCAACTTTAATGATGCGTCTGCCTCTATAATTTTATCACGTTCTAATGAGATAGATATTGGAATTAAATACAACAGAAAACACAGACCATTGGAGCAAGAAGAGCTGCCTACAAGTTTTGAAATTAATTGTTGACCTCCAACAAAGGAGGAGACAGCTCAAGAAATAGAGTGGTTGTTTAACCAAAATGGAACACACTAGAAGGAAAGAAAGCAGTTGTGTTGATAGCCCTGTAGCTGTTATGTTTATTCTGTACTCAGTAGTCATAAATAATTCGTGATTTTCAAGATCTGACTTGGTGTATATGTAGAACTCTCTCCTTGTATATTTTAAAACAATGAATGCAATTCAATTCAGAGGTTCACTATGTTGGTAACCAACTCTCACTACAACAAAAATAGTCATTGCAACATTAAAAATGCAACATTTGTTGATAAATGTTACTAAAATGATATTTTGACAACATTTTAGTAAGTGAATGATGCCATTGGTTAATATAAATAAGTTTTGGCAATATTTTTTAGAAAAATGTTACGATAGACCCCTCTTTGCAACGTTTATTAAGTGTTGCGGAATGTTTTATTTTTCGCTACGTTTATCAAACGTTGCAAAAGGTACGACTTTTCCCAACATTTGTCACACGTTGTGAAAGATTTTTCTTTTGCAACGTTTATCAAACGTTGCTAAATATCTCACTTTTAGCAACATTTGTCAAACGTTGCGAAAAGTCTACTTTTGCAACGTTTATTAAACGTTGCTAAAAGTTGTACCTTTGGCAACGTTTTCTAAATGTTGCGAAAAGTTTTTTTTACCCAAATTAACGGGCTCAAATTTCAAAAGCCCAAACAAATCCCTAACTAAAACCCTTGCCTTGGTGGGTCAATCTCCACCTCACTCAAACCATAATGCACGCCAATTCATGTTCAAATGACGAGTGGACGACAAAGCAGCTGAACGGGGAGCTGGAGTCGTCCGTTGGCTCCACGTATGAGCTACAGCGCAAGCTAGTCCAAGCCACTGGGTGAAATGAACTAATCGTTTTACCAGTCTTGGAAGGTTTTATGTAAATTCTAAATACATTTTCAGAGAGCTGTCCATGTCTACTCTGAAGCAAAGCATGTACTGGCTTCCAAAGATACTGTATCATCAAAATTGAGGTGAGACAAAAATATATTTCCATGTTTACTACAAGTGTATCATTTATGCATTTAAGATGTTTTTTGTGCATCTCTGGCAGAGTACATTTCAACATACATTGAGCATATACCTTGAAATTTTGGCATAACATGATTCTGATAATTGAATCCGAAAAACTAGATTAATGTTACTATTTAAATATGACGCCAATAACTTCTATGGACTTGTTATTGTAGTGAGGAATAGATGTTGAAGAAGCTTGGTGACCTTATGAATGATAGCCACTATGTTGAAGGTTTTGAGGGCTACTATTAGAGCTTGTCAAGAAGTCATGTTTTCATAAAAGCTCTGTCAAGAGTTCTCCTTCGTAAGATTGATGTGATCCTAGTAAAACAACTTGGTTAGAACTAAGAAGAGTGGACTAACATTCAGATGACTTGTGTGGTTGTGTAGGATATGATTATATTGTGTATTCCAGTAGATGTCGTAGTGGACCAAAAGCTGTCGAACTTTTGCATCAATCTATGTCCAGTATTTCTGCTCATTGTCCATTTTTTTGTTTATATTTTGTGTAATTCACGATACTAGTTGCAAGTACTAGTTTATGAATCACTTTAACTACATAGAATAAAAAAATTGTACAGAAAGATGGATTGATTTGGCTAATATCCTGAAATCCTGAAATTTTTGAATTTATCATTTGATCTTCACCTTCTTGTAGCTTTGGTGTTGTGATGGTTGGCCATCCTATTCTTGCTTCAATATGCTAAATGGTGAATGAATAGATTATTATTATTATTATTATTATTATTATTATTATTATTATTATTATTATTATTATTATTATTATGCTAGCTTATATTACTGGAGTCGGTTTCTATTGTTCAAAAACGAATGTTAATCTAATAATCATTATTAGTGTGTTTATCAAATTTATCTACAATGTTCTTGTTGTCACTTACGATATATATTTCCAATACCAGGAACTGTCATCAAAACTTGTGAAGTCCTTTGATGCATTATTGATTATTAGTTTATTTATCATTTTTAATGCTTGACCTTATAAATAGCACGAAATTTGAATTTCGGGCCTCTACGGTCGAGGATGATGATGATGATGATGATGTGGATTTGTTTGGTGAGGAGACTGAGGAAGAGAATAAGGCTGTTGAGGAACGTATGCATTCGTGAAGGCATCTGAAAAGAAGAAAGAGAGTAGCTTTTGTGTTCCGTTTATGATCAAGTTTTTCCATTACCATTTTATTTCAATTTTTATGCAATTTCAAAATTTGTTCATACGGTGTCATTTTCAATTTTGCCAATCAATTTGCTATAAAAAAAAAACCCTACTGCAACGTTCAAAAAACGTTACGAAAGATCTACGGCGACATTTGCAAACGTCGCCGTATCCCTCTATTCTACGACAACACCTCGATTTGCAGCACACGTCCAAACGTAGCCGTATTCTTACGGCAACATGTTTTTTCGTAGTGTATCCTCTCTTCTATCATGGTATCAGAGTAAGAGTCTTAAATCTTTGTTGATCCTGATTCTCCACCCAGTTCCATCCACTAAACCAACACACATTAACTCCCATCATGACTGATTCAGGTGATGAACTATAAATCTAACCATCCCATTCATCTCCAATGAAGATCCTGTTGTCAACCCTATTTTTCTTCACCATGGAAAGAGTCTTGGACTGGTATTGGTGTCACAACCTCTTACTCTTCAAAACTATCATGCTTAGAGAAGAGCTATGTATGTGGCCTTGTCTGCCAAAAACAAGCTTAGGTTTGTGGATGTCATGGTTAAGCAACTAACCAAAATAAGCTCTCAATACCCCTAATAGCAAAGATGCAATCACATGATTTTATCACGGATCACAAATAGTGTATCACCTGAAATAGCTGGGTATGTGATGTACTCTGATTCTTTGCCAAGTGGAGCAACAATTGCATCTTCTTGCTAGATCAACAAATAGCTGACAAACAGGAAAAAACTAGTTACTGTTTACTTCTCCAAAATGAAACTGATATGGAAACAGATCTCAAAATATGAAGATCATTTTACTTGATCTGAAACTAACTATTGTGCCATCAGTATTATCAACAAATGACAGGAGAAAAGACACGTAATGCAAATCTAATGGGCCTAGATGAAATGTATACCAGATTAGGGAATCAAATCCTCCTTAAGAATCCACTGCTATTACTTTACAGCATCTTCAACTTGGTGTTACAAAAGGAATCCAACCACGAGCTAGCTAAAGTGCTCAAAAGGTCCTTGAGGCCTCGACGATGCTTGCTTATGGAGGAAAGTTTTATGGACCAAGGAGAGCAGTCAAACAAAACCAGAAGGGAAGCATCAGATTGCCGCTATAAAAGAATAAGGCATCATGTAGCAAGTGCGGAAGGACTAACCATTCCGTGGACACATGCATGGAAATCCATGGATATCCTCCCAACCACAAGCTCCACGAGCCACCATCTAGTTCTAAGGATTATAGGTAATCTCAAAAGAACCTTATCAGTTGTCTCTAAACACAGTCTGGCTGCACAAATACCTTAAATAAGTCATTATCTTATATTCAGGAGCCAAAACCACATAGTTGGTTCTCTCGGTTTGTTAAAACACAGAAGAGACATCAAAAACACTTCTGTAAAATTGATAAATGGGACATCCACGGATGTCACTCACATAGGAACAATAGTCATCTTACCTACCCTCACTAGTACGGATTTCTCTATGTTCTACTCTTCAACTTTAATCTCATTTCCACAAGTAAATTGACCAAAGACCTGAACTTTCATTGTGTTTTCCTTGCCTATTGTTGTTACATACAGGAGCTGGTAACCAAGGAAATGAGTGAAGCTGATAAGGAAGCCTAAGGTCTCTACCATTTGCAACTGGACCAGCCCCGAATAAATCATTTTTCTACCCCATCGACAGCTAAGCTTTGGCATCTTAGAATGGGGCATCCCTCTAATCAAAGAATGAATTTAATGCATAGCATAGAATCTAGTATTCATAAATTTGATAAAAAAAAAATAATAATAAATGGTATTTGTGATGCTTGCCATAAGGGAAAACAGACCAAATTACCTTTTTCCCTCTGGTCACCATTTTATAGAAGTTGTTTTTGATTTACAGCTTGATATTTGAAAACATCCTCATCATATGGGGTTGATTTAATTAGAAAAAAGTAAGATGCAACTGACTTCCTTCTGTGATGCACATTGGGGCACATGTCCAGAAACTAAAAGGTCCATTACTAGGTTCTGCATCTTCTTTTAGAGATGGTTTGATATCATGGCAATCAAAGAAACAAATGACCATGTCTAGGTCGTCTGCTGAGGCAAAATATCGATCAATGGCTGCAACAACTTGCGAGTTGGTATGGTTTAAAAGTTTATTGAATGATTTTGGAATATCTATTGAGAAGTCGATAGAATTATTTTGTGATAAACTAGCAGCTGTTCACATTGCTTCAAATCCAGTTAATCATGAGAGAACAAAACACATAGAGATTGATAACACTTGTTGTGACATCAATCACGAAATTGAGATGTTGAAGTTATATGGTAAAATAATAAAGTATTTGATCAATAACAAAAGAATAAAAAAAGACAAGAATATTGCAGACGAATTAAGAGATCTTATTGCCTCAAGAATAATGGAAAAAAGAAAAATATTACATTGATTTTAAAAACTACTAACCATAAATCTGACACTTGTTAAATTGTATAAAAGAGCATAATATTTATAGAAAACATGTAGGGGACGTCCAAACTCTCTTGGTAGAGTTGTTGATGAAGTAGGATGCTAAAAATCGAGTCCAAAATGAAGTAGGAGAAGAAAACGCGGAAAAAACCGAACAACACATGTGGCGCCATGGCCCCGGGGCCGGCGCTACGGCGCCTAGTGCCGGGCAATATGTCAAATTTTTTTTTTTGGTCTAATTATTTTCTCCATTCAAAACTCTTCTTAAAGTCTAATACTAATTTTCATTTCCCAATGGACTTCCAAAATAGAACTTTAACTTGACATAGGACTCCAATAACTTTCCAAACTTGAATTCTCCTTGACGTGCACTTTAATTAGAATTTTTCAATTACTTCAAATACTTAAACAAAGGAATTTGGGTCACACCAAAATTCCAACAAACTCCATCGTGACAAGAATTCCACCAAGGAATGAACTAACTTCTTCAACAATAACAAAAATTAATTTCTCCAACAAAACACAAAATGTTCCACTTTTCCAATAAATTCAAACACTACTCTGTAGAATTAACTTAGATTCCAAAAAATCATAATGATTTTGAATTAACCAAAATTGGTTGTAATACACTCCAAAGTAGAATTAATACTGAATGTTTTTAGAGAAGGCCCCTTACTCGGTTGTATACCTTCTACTCCACTTAAAGCATGCTTAACAAAATCAACATCCACATACCTTGTTCCATTTGTCCATTTGTAGCAACTGAATACAATGTCATTGGAGGTGATGGTGGCAATGCAACATTACACATATCTTCAAAACTCCACTGAATTGTATTCTTCAAATCTGACCCTTTATGAGCTCCTAAAGTTATTGTACCAAACTGAATGTCCACCACAATATTGACGTATAACTCAGACTTTTTTCGTCCCTCTAATACAACCTGAGCGCCTTTACAAACCTTCAAAACTCCACCTCCACTAAAAAACTTAAAACCCTTTGATTCAAGGATATACAACAAGATGAGATTTTCTTCAAATCTGAACATATCAAACCTAGCCAAGTGTTCTAATTGTCCCATCCAAAAGCCTCAATTTGACTGTACCAATTCAAGCTACGAAACAAGATGTGTTGTTTCCCATAACTACGACACCTTTGAAAACAGTTTCATCTGTAGCAAACAAGTCCTTATTATTACACATATGAAACACACATGCTTACTCAAGAATCCAATCCTCTTTCGGTTTAGACTTAATGTCAGAAATAGATAAGAGATCTCCATCACTTACAACGTTCTCTGGAAGGTCTGCTTCACTTGAAGTATCTGAATATCTACTTGCAGTCATCTTTTCTTTATTCTGCAATTTATATTAATCCTTCTTCAAGTGCCCATTCTTTTTGCAATAGTTGCGAATCTGATTACTGAACTTAGACTTCTATCTGTCCTGTCTAGGACCACCATGACCAAACAGGCCTTCTTCATCTCTGGCTTTAGAAACTAAATGCTTCATCTTCTCTTTTGAATACCAAGCATCATACACCTCTTCTATGGTGAGAGTATCATGACTATATAAGATCGTGTCTCTAAAAGAAGAAAACGAGTGAGCAACAAACACAATAGGATCAAGGCCAAATCATTTTCATCATACTCTGCCTTCAAAGTTTTCAAATCGACGACGATCTCTTTAAATACAGCTAGGTGATCTTCCAATGATCCTCTTTCTATCATGCGATTAGAGTATAAATGCTGTTTGAGGTTCAATTTGGTTGTTAGACTTCTAGTCATGCACAATTGCTCCAACTTCAACCATAAAGCAGCTGTCAAATCCTCCTTCAAAACGTCCAGATGAATGGTATTTGATAGATGAAGATGAATATGAAAAATTGTCTTATTATCCTTCCATAATTTCTCCTCCACAATCAAAGTTACTAACATCTTATCAGTTCTCAGCAATGCATCATCCAAATCCATCTGTGCAAGTACTGCACACATCCTAACCTGCCGTAACAAAAATCTAGTGTTCCGATCCAAAAGCGGAATGTCATACTTCTTGGAAGTCATCACGAACAAAAACTTTGAACAAATCAAACCTTGAGCTTTTCGGAATTGCTAAACCTTGGCTCTGATACCATTTGTTATAAACAAAGTCAATACCCGAATTGTTCTAATACCACTTGTTAGGATTGATACTACTAGTTGTTACACCAGTCACCGAATTGAGATGTTGAAGTTATATGAAAAAGTAATAAAGTATTTGATTAAGAACAAAAGAATAAAAGAAGACAAGAATATGAAAGATGAATTAGGATATTTTATTGCTTCAAGAACGATGAAGAAGAGAGAAAATTATAACAATGATCCTAAAAGCAAGTAAACATAAATCTCACACTTGTTAAATTGTATAAAATAACCTAATATTTATAGAAAATATGTTGGGGACGTCCAAACCTTCTTGATAGAGTTGTTGATAAAGTAGGATGTCAAAAACCAAGTAAAAAATGAAGTATGATAAGAAAATGCGGAAAAAAAATCAAACAACACAGGTGGCGCCACAGAGTCATGCAATCTGCCCAATTTTTATTTTTATTTTTTTTGGCTCTAATTTTTTTCTCCATTCCAAAACTCTTCTTCAAGTCTAATACTAGTTTCCAACTTCCAATGAGCTTCCAAAATAGAACTTCAACTTGACATATGACTCCAATAGCATTCCAAACTTGAATTCTCCTTGACGTGCACTTCAATTAGAATTCTAAAATTACTTTAAATACTTCAATAAAGGAATTCGGACCACATCCAAATTCTAACAGTTTGTCACATTGTGAGGGAGAAAATACAGGCCAGTTTGATAAAGACATTTCACATCTCAACAAATTTACAAGTTGCAAACATGATGATGAAGGTAATTAGTTCGAAGGCATTCCAATATCTCATAGGTAAGATTGGGATTTATTAAATTGCATCTCCATCTTGAGGGTGAGTAATGAGGTAGATATTGGAATTAAATGTAGCAGAAAACCCGGACCATTGGAACAAAAGGAGCCGCCTGCAAATTCTGAAGTTCATTGTTAACCTCCTACGAAGGAGACATGGCTCTGCAATTGAAGAAATAGAGTGGCTGTTTTACCAAATTAGAACCTGCTGGAAGGACAGAAAGCAACTGTGTTGTTAGTCCTATAGCTGTTATGTTTAGTCTATAGTCATAAATAATCTCTAATTTTCAGGGTCTGACTTGGTGTATATATAGATCTCTTTCCTTTTATATTTTAAAACAATGAGTGCAATTCAATTCAGAGGTTCACCGTGTTAGTAACCAACTCTCCTCTCTTTTTGTTATGTCCATTAATTTAATCAAGCGTGATTAATCAGTTAAAATGTAAATAACACTATGATTCTTATCATGTGGCCTCATATTGTTGACATCTAGTGTTCTTCTTTACATTTGAAAAATTAAATTTAAGAAAACTGATTTTGTTGATCCATTAGTTAACGAGTTCACACCCTGAAAAGATATACATATCAAACTCTGCATTTAAATTATTGGAAACAAAGAAATCAGCTGATTGAACTTCACTATATAGATTAAGATGGTTATACAGAAATTAGAATGAAGAATTAACCACATTTTTTAATTTCTCTATTTATAATGTGAAAAACGCGCCCTAATGATACGTAGAAGGGGATGAATAGGTATTTCATGCAAAATTAAAATTATTAATTAGTCGCCAATTAATTATCTCTAAATAGTTAATCATGCAAGTCATTTTTACCTATATTTAAATACCGCAAATCATATAATTAATAAGTAAAGCAGTAAAGAAAAACAGTATGATCATGGAGAAACCCAAATGGGAAAAACTTCAAACACTTTGTCAGTTAATTCACTATAAACGATTCGTAACTTACAATCTACCAGTCTAGACGACAACGCGTACTATCTGATCTCCAGACTATAATTTCGACATCTCTCTTGAATTTTGTGCTCCCTTGCACCAATTCCAGTTGTAATTTTCAAAGCTCTCTTGGATTCTACTCTTTTACAACAACTCCTAACTTTGTTGAATCGCCTATGTCCTGTAGATCATGAAGAACAACTCGTTTTTCACCAATTTGAACTTTAGTCACCTTCCAATGATTTTCAGCAACTCTAACAGATGCCGGAGAGGTAGCGATATGGTATTTGAACTCTAGTCACCTTCGATATTTTTCTCACCAAAACTCCCATACAGATGAAGGTTGAAGGATATAATATGGATGAATCACTCTATAAACTTTTTCTCTCAATGTTCAACCTTAGAAATTTTGTACAGATGAGTTTGGCATATATAGGTAGGTCAAGAAACGAATGGGTCGGGGAAAAACCTTGAAATCACGAAATAAAAATTTCTCGTATAATCCTGTTGCTCGAGCGAATGCTCATTGAGGTCGAGCGACGGGCTGTCGCTCAAGCGAAGGCCTGCGATAGTCTAGCAATTATGTTTTTACTTTTGTAGCTCGAGTCAAACCTTGTCTACAGTCTAGTGAAAATATGCGCCGTTTTCCTCCTTTTTGCCATTCTCAAACCCTAGACCTAATAACCATATTTTCAATTATTTTGCACATTACTCATTAACTTTATAACCAAAGTACAATTCAATCCTTTTGTTTACAGAATTGCCAAATACAAAATATCTAAAACCTAACAAACTCCCCTTTTGACATTACATGACAAAACTACTAACTAAATCAAGGCAGTAATCAAAAAATACATTACAGACTCAAAACCAATGACAAACTAACTTACTTGAACAATTCTGCAATTTAATTAGCACATGTTTCCTAAAACAAATAACTCAACACTCAGCGTAAAATGTGTTGAAAATAGTATAATAAAGTAGTTTACATAATTTAGGCAATTTATGAATCAATTATGTTCAGTTTTAATATGCATGCCAAATCAAGATATAGTAACAATGCAAGCCAAAATACCATGAAGACACATGGTACTACTAAAATATCAAACTTAATTTAGCACAACTGAAACTAAATAATAAAATTCTTTTGAGTCAAATAAACATCAATGATCAATGAGTTTATGCAATAGTCAAATGTACCTATATCTCTTTCCAATGACCCCTCGGACATAAAATACAAAACTCAATTTCATTTTTATATATATCAACAATTTAATTACGACCAATTTTTCGATAAATAGATACTTCATTAAGTATCAAAAAAATCTAGATAACTACTATCTACTTTTCCCCTATAAATAAAAATACATAAGAACTTCCAAAAAAAAATCTACTACTTTTTTTTCTCATACAATGATAAGGGGTAAGCCTAGCCTGTCCTCTCCTTAGAAGCAGCATCAATCCAGTGGTGACGAATCCATCAAATTCCACACTGAATGTATCAGCCAGCACCTCAAAGAGTAGCGAACTCGACAGTGTGTCGATCAACTGTAGCTCGTAGCTGCGTAATCTCCACCGTCATATGAGCATGTTGCTCGATAAACACTGTCATCTGACCTAAAAAAGTGACCAAAGGGTTGATGGGAGCAAAAGTAGAAGGTGCAGACTCAGGAGTAGGAGGAGAAACCTACTCAGATGGAATACAAGCCAAAGTAGAAGTAGATGGGTTATCGGAAGGCTGAGGAGCAGTCGAAAAAGATGATAAATTGGAGGGATCAAAGGAAATGAGGTCATCTATAGGATTATCTGGCATTGTTGGGTCAGCAGGCTGTGTAGGCTCAGATGAAACATGAGACCTACTCTAGGCAATGGTAGTGCGGA
The DNA here is from genome assembly GCA_903798325.1 of Fraxinus xanthoxyloides. Lineage (NCBI taxonomy): Eukaryota > Viridiplantae > Streptophyta > Magnoliopsida > Lamiales > Oleaceae > Fraxinus > Fraxinus xanthoxyloides. Next base: position 2,547 of record CAIGRL010183867.1, on the reverse strand, counting down.
CAATTGGCTGAGAAGTCCATCTCGGAACCCCTTCAGGAAAACTGACTTTTAAGGCTGTTACTCAGCGGTATATCAAACGCACATAGGGCAGCTCAACCCTCATCCCAGTAGTATAGAAGGCCCTCAAAATCTACTTACATATGAAGAAAGGTAAGTGAATGGAATTGCCATGCAGAAGGGCATAGAGAAAATGAGTCTTCTCCATCGATAATGAAGAAGTGTGGGAGACTAGCGTGCACACAATGCGTAACAGAATCGGCTCTCAATCGGAAGAGAATCAGTGTGAATCGCACCTGGACCTCCCTCCAACGATATGTTAAACACCTTCAAAATGACTAACGAGTCCGCCAGAAGTGAATCAGAAATAAGGTAGGGAAAGAGGGGGTAGACGACCTAGGGAATATGAATAAGATATGAGATGACATCAGCAGTAATCTTAACTATCCTACCCTAAAGGAAAACCTTAAAAGTTGAATTACTAACATCATGGATGTTAGATAAAACTCATGTACTAACAGACTCGGCAGGGGTACTAACTCAATTAATAGAGGCTCATAACCCAGAGAAGCGAAAATAGCGACGAGGTTATGGGATAGGTTAGACGTAATGACCTCGTGCATCAAAAGAACGGGACGAAAAGAAAACTGTAACCCAAAGACCTCTTGGGTGACAGCGGAGATGCACCCAAACCTATATAGGAAGTGGAGGTACTAGGAGTGAAAGGGGTCATGCGTGCTCTTTTAGGCGGCATTTGAAAGAAATGAATCGCAACATTAAAACCACGATACAAAATGAACTAATGTATGATATGCATGAATGCACGTAAAACGAGGCAAGTACGATAACATGCAAAGCGCCCTAACATGAATGCATGGTGACATGCAGTGATGCCTAGACGTAAGTGACATGAAGACATGGTGACGTGCATCATGATGTCTAGGCATAGGGACGTGATGTCATGATGAAATGACGTAACGTCGTGACATGGAGACGTGACGTAACCGTGCGGTGTCAAACCGAGCACATCCAACACAAAAGCACACCCCCAATAAAAACCCGACATCAGCAAATGACCATCTATCCTAATTTGAAACAAATTTTACTTCAAAGCAACCATCCCAACGTTTACAACTTCAATCAGCACTCATCAACACCACATTCAACAAAACATCACATCCAAGTAACCTAATGAACTTCAATTTACAATGAACAATGCCAAAATTATGTCAAGATCGTCCAAGAAACTCAATGTGACTTAAAATCGTGCAAAGGTTGATGATACTCTATCACATGGTCCTAAACATGTAGTGCAATGTCGAACATACACTCAATATGGCCAAACAATGAAAAAATTCAATGAAAGTCACAAAACTAGCGAAAAAACCAAAAATTTCGAAATTTAACTTTGAGGAATAATGTTTGGATGTAATACCATGTTCAATGAAAGATTTGAAGTGTTAATGGAATGGGTAAAACACCAATTTTGCCTGGGATAAGAAAAAATTGAAGAAATCAAGTCAAGAAATGGATACAAATGCGTGAAAATTGAAAAGACAAGAAAATTCTAAATTATGGTATGTAGCTCGAGAGATGGTCGAGCGACGAGAAAGCAAAGCAACTTCTGTTGCTGTCGCTCGAGCGTGTTCCAGCAATAAGCTGACGACACGTCAATTGACAGAAATAGCACCAAAATTTTAAAAATTAAGAAAAATAGCATTTTTTTCAACAATAATATGTTACTTTAAGCAACTCAAACTTTCGACACGTCGATAACTAAAATCAAGCATGAAATCACAAGTCGAGTATTATCAAAAAGACTTTCCCGCGTATTCAGTTAAATTCAAGATGGAGTAAAGTGTATAAATGACTCGTGCATGTTAAGTGCTACTATTTTATCGTGAAAATGACTCCATACCTTGAATTTGTGATTTCTAGGCCTATATGTAAAAATAAATAAATAAGAAAAATACACAAACAAAAGAGTTTTTTTACATTCATTTTTTTTTACCCATCAAAATGAAATGGGTTGGGGGACTGGGCCAGGCTACATTAGCAAATGCATGAAGATAGTAAAAAGTGACGCTGGAGATATTAGCTATGATTTAAAGTCGAAGAATGATAGCAAGGAAGGTTTTTGACAGAGACCTAATGTACAATTGTTGGGCAATGCATGAACTATGCGAGTTTATTGATTCTGAAGGTAATATCTAGATGAGTGGGTAGTATATATCGTAGGGAGAGATTCTACATGTACAGATACACAAGCATTACAGATACCCACAAGGGTATGTGGGTGGGTAATTTTTTTACTTTTTATTATGCGGGACCCACTCTCATGTGAGATGGTGTAAGACTTTTGTAATGTTTTTCTTCTCTACAAATGGAAATTTCCTATTGGAGGCTTCCAACAACTTGACAAGACTTAGTTGCATTAGAGAGAGGTCCCATCTAGGGGCGGACTCGTGGGTTTCAATTTTGTTTTATTTTTTTTAATATGAAAGGAAAAAGAATGAAATTCAAACTCTCAGCCTCATTTCTCCTCTCCTC
>CAIGRL010183844.1:0-11672 GCA_903798325.1 Fraxinus xanthoxyloides | reverse complement strand
TTTAAATTTATTGTGATTTTGCCTCTATTTGCTGGAGACTAAAATCATATTTTTAGTAAATTTTGATAAAAGTTAAACAGTTACGAATTTCATGAAATATGTTATTAAAATTAATTATTAACTTTGATTTAGATTAAAATTTAGATTTCAATCAATACCAAACATGATTTTATAAAATTTTAAAAAAAAATCAAAAGTTGGGGGGGCACGTGCCCGCCCAGGACCCCCCTGGTCCACCAGTGCATGCAATGGGGTTTCACGCAATGGTCACGAATATAAAGTTTCTAATAAATGATGTTATGCCCTAGCAAAATCAATTTAAATATAATATAATCTTAAAAAATATATTTTTGCAATAATTGGAGTTTGTTTGGAAGACGTTTTTTTTTTTTTTAAAAATTATTATTAATCACATATTTTATGAAACTCATAATCTGCCTTTTAAATCACGTATTTTTCATAAAATAAATAAATAACATTTTTCATTTGGAAAAATCTCTACCAAACATTTTTTTTTTCAGAAAAAGAAAAAAAAAAGAGATAAAAGATAAAAAAAGATACGAACATGAAATTCATAATAGTGTCATAAAATTCTTAAAATGAATAGTTTTACTACTTCAAATTTTCACCTTTGATTTTCAGGCCAAACTAATATATCTGATTATTTAACTATTACTAAGCCCCAGTTTGAGACACATTCTCATCTTCTTCATTATTATTCTATTTATTTTCAACTACACATTCTTCAATAAAATAATAATTTTCATCACATAAATAACTTTTTCTTCTTTTTCAACTACATATTCACTATCACATCACAAAAAAATGCATTCTCTCATAAAAAATGTGCATCAAACACACTCTAAGAGTTACAATACTCATACTTCAAAGAGAGAATTTAAATATTCGATTTTATTAATTTACAAGATTAATCAAAATTGCATAATTAATCTAGACATGGATTTTTTTTTATTAAATTTAGAAATTTGGATACATTCAATATATAAACCGTTTAAACTATATTAAAATCATGGAGTATTCAATATTGATTTTCATATGTTTTTAAATTTCTTTAAAAGTCGTGCGATTCACAGTCCACCTTTTCAAATTCTATTATTCAAACCGTGAGTTTTGTACTAACTTTTAAGCATAAAATACAAATAAAAAGTATTATAATTTGTCTTTCATTCACCCTTAAGATATTGGAAGACTTTAGGGCCTGTTTGGTATAGTTTAAAATCCAATTAAAATTGAAAATATAGTCGTTATTGGATTCCACCCGTCTAATTAAAGTCAACAATAACGACTAGTTTTTCAATTTTAATCCGATTTTAATATCTGGCAAACACCCTCTAAATAAAACAAAATGTCCTTCATCATGTGATTTCCTTTTTCCTTCTTGGAAGCCTAGAACCTTGATTAAAAACCGACACCTTTTATGAAAATAAGATAAAAAAATTTATGTCTTCAATATGATTTTTTTCCTCTCTTCAGTATTACAATAACAATTTTTCTTCTTTTTCCTTCTATGAATTCTAGAGCCACTATTAGTTATTAATTTTATATGAAAAAAAAGGATTAATATATTTCTCTTTTTTCAATGTTATTTTTTGTCTCTTCAGTATTTCCTTACCCATTTTTTCTCTTTCTTATTTTCCGCTGCTCCATTTTTTTCATTAAAAATAAGATGACTGTAATTAAATCCTTACACAATTGTTGCTTGTAGTTTATTAATTAATTCCAACATGTTAAAGATTAATCTTTCATCACTATATTTTTCTTTTTTTATTTTTTCATAGTGGGGAGTAAATTAACTTATACATCCCATCAATATTAGAGGGATACATTTATTTAACTAAATTAGGTTTTCAAGATACCTCATATCTCCTCACGTGTGAGACATATTTAAAATTTTTTATTGAAAGCATAACACGTGTATAATTTTTAGAGTTAATATCAATGATTAAGGATGTGTTTGAGCCATATTATTTTGGAAGAATGTATTTTGGAATAGTAGATTGATGGAAAATATTATTTTATTGAAAAATGTGTGGTTGAAAATAAGTAGAAGAATGAGAATGAAAAATTTTAAAGTGTATCAAACAGGGGCATAGATCTTATGTATCTAACTACTAAACATGATATGCCTCATTCCTTTTCGAAAATTACAATATTGAAAATGCCCACAACATTGTTCCATGCTTGGAGATAAGATTCACAAGAAAAATTGAAGTGTCCATAAATTACGAATGTCAACTTTACAAGTTGTTGAATGATAAAGAAGATCAACATAGACGATTTCCGGCATTTGATCAAGTACATGGAATGTACAAGTTAATCTATTCTCTGCAAATTATTCTTTTTCAAAGTAGAAAAAGACAATCACATTACATGATCAAAAAAAGCCAAGAAATACACATTGCTATCTGCTTTATTGCAGTTGAAGGTGCATGAGGAAATGAGAAAATGCAGCTAAACCCAATTCGACCGAAAAGCATAAAAAAAAGTTGGTCCTAACTCCTTTGTATCAAGGTCATGTCTTCTCTATAATCACCTGGGCTTACATCTTGATGCAATCGAATACTTCGACACACTTATCCATATTTCTGACCAAAACTCATAAGCTAAAGCCCTTAAACCCACCTAGTCAAATTATAACACTTAGGTGGTCATGTTGGCACTATTATATTTTGGTAAAAAATGTTTTTTATTTATTTATTGTCGAGATAATTTATTTCAAACTTTGGATTAACAAGAGATTTGTTTAAGTTAGGCTCCGTTTGGATATAATTTATAAATCATATATTTATAAATAATACTCGTTTTTATTCACACAATTTTGGAACCCAAAACTATTCCTATTTATAAACAACTTATAAATTTTCCAAATGGAACATTTACATTTTGGCTTCATTTAAGAGAGCAAGTTACATTTCGAAAAAAAAAAAAAAAGGCAAGTTAGAGTTATTTTACTTTATTAGTTCGAATTAGAGTTAAATCACTTAATTGTTACGTGACAATTTATTGAATAAAACTAAAAACATTGAGATAAGGAGATTTTCAATTTTCTCAATCTAAGTCGGTGTTTCGCAGAATTAACAATTTATTGATTAAAAATCAAATCTTGGCATTCGTGTGCAAACCAACTAGTATGATTATCAAGTATTCATCAATATTCTTGTAAAAGTCAACAAATATTTGATCGCACTCTTCATTAATACTAATTTCTAGCTTCGCACTGCAATACCCACCAATTACTTTCACCTTTGGCAAGATTTTGTATTCATTTTTTCTGGCTGAATTAAATTTGCCTGTTGTTTTGTATTATATCTTGTTCAAGAATATTGGCCCAAAATCTTTTTTAAGATTATGTGCAATAATATGATTCTCTTTGTCGGAATCGCATGAAATCAGTATGAAATCGAACTTTCTGCCATGCACAAAAGGCTATACAATGAGATGAGATATCAGATATTTATTCTCTACAGTAATTAATATGCATGCATGGCCACCCGACAAACCACGTGCACAAGAATCACTTGATCATTATCTTAACCTAGAAAAATAATTTTTAATCACTTGACTAAAATTTCTACTAATAATTAATGTCACATAAAATAAAGATCACATTGTTATGGTTTTTTATGAAAGGTAGTACCTCCTCAATCTAGATTCATTAATAAAAAATAAATAAAATTCTGCTCAAATATAATATGTGGATAAAGCTATACATAATACATCCCCTCCTTGTACTTACATTAATATTATTAAAAAATTGTTTACTATGCATCATCATTTATATAATCTTTTACATATTAACGATCTGTCAAAAAGAAAGCGGGAATTTTATTTATTTACTTTTTATTGGGTTAATGAGATTTTGACACAATTAAATATCACTAAACAAATATGTAAGATGACATGTACATATAACACAACCAATATTATTAAATTCAACCTGCTATTGCCAAATCCCCGACCCTAAGCACATGTGTTGTTCGCTAAAAAAATGTTTTTAATTACTAAAAGTAAGTGTGTTGTATTTGTTGGGAATCTACTTAGTCATGCGCAGTGGAAATAAAACAATTTTCAATTCCCACCAAAGATTTGTTTGTGTTTAGATAGAAACTGTGACAGAAATTATACTTTTGATAAATTTTGCAAACTCATTTGTTGATTCTCGAACTTGAATGATCATGATCTCCAACCCAAGTTGTCTAATTGTCCACCTCCAATGGTGATCTGCACAAAGAATAAGAATGACGACTAGAGTTNCTGCTATTGCCAAATCCCCGACCCTAAGCACATGTGTTGTTCGCTAAAAAAATGTTTTTAATTACTAAAAGTAAGTGTGTTGTATTTGTTGGGAATCTACTTAGTCATGCGCAGTGGAAATAAAACAATTTTCAATTCCCACCAAAGATTTGTTTGTGTTTAGATAGAAACTGTGACAGAAATTATACTTTTGATAAATTTTGCAAACTCATTTGTTGATTCTCGAACTTGAATGATCATGATCTCCAACCCAAGTTGTCTAATTGTCCACCTCCAATGGTGATCTGCACAAAGAATAAGAATGACGACTAGAGTTTTCTTTTCTCGTGCTGCAAGAATTATAAAAATTATTTCTCATCATTTTTCCAAACCCTAGTAGCCTATTAATACAAGTCCAAACGGGTCCAACATTTAATTAATCAAATTAATTAAATCTGGTCCATGAATTAATTAATCCAATCAATTAATTCGGGCCACTAATAAACAACCCAATTAAATTAATTTGTAAATCTCATTCTTCTGATTCTCTTTTGTGTGTGATCAATTATGTTCCCGATCACGATACCTATCGACGTGAATTATTATTTTGATCTAATCAAGATTGATAAATTTGAAAGAGTAATTAATTAGAACTTCTGTTTTTACTTCTTTTTCTCATAGAAGAACTTTCTGAGAGAATTATTTCGGCCAGCTTCCTCTAAAGCTCTTTGAAACTAGATGAAGAACTTTCAAAAAATTACCCCATGTTCAAAAGAAGCTTATTAAACCAAAAGTAACTTTTAACTTTTCAAAAAACTGTCAAACACGCCCTTAGAATTGTTTAAGCAACTATAAATACATTTTGACAAATTGAAAATGCTTATAAGCGTTAATTTGGCAAAAAAAAAAAAAACAAAAAGACTGGGCTATTCAACTTTCAAATTTTTATACAAAATACTTATTTTCAAAACTTACGATAGAAAATATCCTCTAAGTGCTTGTATGCATATAAAATATGTTTTTCATTTGCCCGATTCGTTAAACAATAATGTTTTTATGATAATACTACTTCAGTAGCGAAAACGCGATTGAAAATACTACTTTAGTACGAGTCAAAAGATAAAAAAGGTGATGAACTCTTCGAGGCTAACGATGGAGTACGCATTAAGGGTTATGAGGAGTCGAGGACTATGGTGAGGAAGACTTTTCGCAAGAACTTAAAAGCATGATGACAATAAGCACTCCATCTTCCGTATTTACACTTCATGAAGTGCAAATTGACTTTTGACTACGTATATATCTAAGACTTATTTGAATGCATCGTAATGAAAATAGTACTTTCACATTTATTGCTTTAATGATTCTTCTATCTTTTCCATCAAATGTGATTTTTGGAGATAAGGGTATTACTTCTTTCTTTCTTTTAAACCTCCCACTAAACGAAGGCCTAAAAATCTTGTTTAGGCATCAATGGCGTTTAATGGGGGGCCTAAAAAGTACTACTTGATTTGGAAATTTATCATGGGCTGTACAAAAGGCCCAAGGTCCATTATGAAAGTGCTTCTGGAGAATGGCCTAAAAATCCTGTTTGGGCATTAATGGCATTTTAATGGGGGCCTAAAAATTAGGGAAAATTCATATTTTAAGTGTATGGTCTGCACCAATTCAAAAGTCAAGTAAATAGTTTAACAATCCAAAACTCAGTTATTAGGTAATTAATTAAAAATATTTATTAATTAGGTCACAATTATACAATTAATGGTCACATATACATAATTATAGGCCACAATTTATTTATTGGTCACATATCATCAAATTAATTAGTCAATAATGATTTCGAGGTCACAAATTCAAAAAATTATAGGTTACGGTTAATTTCATAGGTCACGTATTTTCGAATTTGTTGGTCAGATGTTATTTTTCAGTCACATATTGTTAAATTTTTGGGTCACAATTAAATACTTGGTCATAGATAACCAAATAATTGGTCACATATCATTGACACTACCACTTCAGCCACTTTCGACAACCCTCGCTATGCCGCCGCCATTACCACCACGGCCTCACGACAACCAATACCAACATCACCATCGCAACAACTACAACCACCACCACACAAAACACTACCACCAACGCCGCATCCAACCACACAACACACCACCACCATCGTCGGCATCCAACCACACAACACACCATCACCACCATCGCATCCAACCACATAAAACACTACCACCGCTGTCGGATGACTATCAACACCACCACCAACCACGTTGTTGTGCAAACAACATCACGACGCTGTCGCGAATTGTGCTGCTGTGCGAACAACAGCGTTGCGACGTTGTCGCGACGCTGCTAGCAGCAGCTTCAAACGCACAGAGTGGCGAGGGAGAGAGGGGTCGGTGAAGATGGGAGAAGGGAAGATGGGATGATATGATCCAAGACAGGCAATCACTTGGTCGGATCATACGAGTGAAGGGTTTAACCAATGGAGTTCAGATGGATGAAGTTGACAAGTCAAAATTCAAGTTTCGTGAAGGGTTCGGGAGCCGAAACGAGTTGAATTCAAGGTTTGGAAAATATTTGGAAAGAAAATGAGTGACGTGGATTAAAAAAGACATAACTTTCAGCTCGAGTGTTGGATTTTCGTTCATGAGTACATTCTGAAAACAGCACGAAATTTTGCACAAGGTTACATGGGCACATGGTACTTTTGGACTTGTAGTCGCTCCGACACATGCCGAGAACAAGTTAGCGGGATTTTACTATTTTCACGAATTTTCTTGTTAGACTAAAATTCTATTTTCTTTCCATCTTTACAATATTTTGTAACTTAATTACAATTTTTTACTAGGTTCTCTAGAATTAGTATAAAGAGGAGATTTATTTCATTGTAAAATCAAGACTTTTATTATTTTGAGAGATTAAATACAATTTGTGAGTTTTTTCCTCCATATTCTTGGTGGATTAGACTTATAATCTTGAACTTATCAAAATGTTTCACATTCTTTTTTTGGCGTTTTCACTTCACGGCTCTTGTTTCGAGTAATCAATGGGTCGGATTTCTCACACGGAATCTCGGTTCTTGGTACAGGTTGAACAACATATTTGATTGATCTTTGGCGACATGATCTCTAGCTTTCTTGGGTGGTTCCATCTTGTTCGTGGGTACTCAAGAACAGTTCTTGGCTGGGTTTACATCAGGAGGCAGGCGCGAGAGAGAGAGAGAGAGAGATGGGGGAAGGGAGGAGAGATAAATTAGGTTATGAATTAGGGTTTTAATATAGTACCTGAATTTTGAATAAATAAACTTAAACATGATTTTTAAAAACCAAGCTTTAAAACACCCGATTTTTTGTAATTTCCCAAAAATTACTACTTGATTTGAAAATTTATCATGGGCTGTACAGAAAGCCCAAGGTCCATTATGAAAGTGCTTCGGGAGAATGGCCCATGAAAGAATAAATTTGAAAGAGTAATTAATTAAGATTAGTTTGGCAGAACTTGTGTTTCTACTTCTTGTTCTCATAGAAGAACTTTTTGGAAAAGTTATTTCAACCATCTTCCTCTAAAGCTCTACAAAACTAGATAAAGAACTTTCAAAAAATTATCTCATATTCAAAAGTAGCTTATTAAACCAAAAATAGCTTTTAACTTTTCAAAAATCTGTTAAACATGCCATAAGAATTGTTTAAGCAACTATAAATACCTTTTGACAAATTGAAAATGCTCATAAGCATTGATATGGCAAAACAACAAGAAAGGCTGGCTATTCAACTTTCAAAGTTTTAAATAAAATACTTATTGTCAAAACCTACGATAGCAAATATCCTCTAAGTGCTTGTATGCGTATAAAATATGTTTTTCATTGCTCGATTCGTTAAACAATAATGTTTTTATGATATTATTGTAAGAGTATCATTTATACTTTATAGATCAAGTGATTCAATAAAAATATTATACATCACATTGAATGAAATTGTCCGTGATAATTGAAAATTCTTGTTATGCAACGTACCTATCATCCTCCATAAATAGTAGAAATTAGCTTTCCTCGAAGTTTCTATCCTATTTTCGTTCTGGCAAAACAAGAGGAAAGATCCGCTGTCATTTTTTTTTCAGTCCAAAAAATAAGCCAAATGCCGTGGATGATGTTGACAATTTCAACAAATATAAGAAGAAGGGAAACCTCTTGGTCCTAAAAAGGACGGATGGAAGTTCAAAAGTAAGTCTAAGGGACCTTGCTATGTTTGTGAAAAGTCGGGACACTACACTATAGATTGCAAGCATAGAAAACAAACAAAGAGGGAATGGCAATTTCTCCGTTTTTATAGCTTCGGCACTTCGAGCAATTGCATGTCCAATCCCTCGACTTTTATCTTGTCCATTTTGTTCCTCAAATTTTGATTTCCTATCAATCACGCCTTCCAAAAATTGTTGGAAAGTCTGAATTTCCAATCTGATTTTAGCTACTTTCGCCGATAGGAAGAATTTATTGCAGAATCTTATGGTCAGTTCTTCCTATGTAGTAATCATTCCATGAGGTTTGACATCTAACCAGTCCAATGCGACATCTCTAAGTGTAAATGGGAATAATTGCAATTTAGTATCATCTTCATTGACCCCCGGAGCATGAAAATTCTGATAATTTCGGAGAAATCTTGAGAAGTGTGTATTTGAATTTTCATGAGGCAACCCGTAGAATTGAAGAGTATTGCTCCTCGAATTGATCCATTCTGCCCTTATCTGAAAATTATTTACCTCGAAATCTATATGCACGATATTGGAGCGTACAAGTGCGGCTATTAGAGTTAGAAACATTGAAATTGGCAAGTCTCCTTCATTTATTTCCCTTCGCTCCTGCTGCTGATCCGATAGCGCCGCTACTCTTCCGGCCACTTGTCCAATTAGCTGAATAGGAATATGAATATTTTAATCATTGGCCGTGTGATGTTTTTGTTTGTGTTCCTTGCGTTTTCGTCTGAAAGTACGTTCTATTTTCGAGTGAAACGGTCCAAGATCGTCGCCTTGGGTACAGAGCATACAACGAACACTTCTTTTTTTTTTTTTAATAAAAGAAAGCGAAATAAAATCAAATAACAGTTAAAAATAAAATAAACTAAGACTAAATGTAAATAGTCCTCGACAACGGCGCTAAAAACTTGCTGCGTTTTTTATATCGCAAGTGTATGATATCGTAACAAGTAATATAGTGGACCTTTGAATCCCGAACATCATTTGCACGATCACTATACTTTAGGTCATAATTTACTTTTTCTAATTCCTATTTGAAAAAGCAAGTAAATATTTATGATGATTGTCATTATTTTGACTAACTACTTTTAACAAATTGAAAATATAAAATAATTGCAAACCACGGATAATCGGAGAAACAAATATATGATGAATATTAGGACAAAACAATTTTATCTATTAATCACCTTTATTTTTAAATCAAAATTTATAACCTAGTGTAATGTTCGGTCAAATTCTTCTATTATATTCAATTTACCCATCTCGAGTTCTCATTAAGCCATTTAACTAATTCAATTCCATATCTCTATGCGAATTTATTTTAGTTAAACTAGATCTAAGAATTCAAATTATGACCACAATAATTAGTATAAATATCTCTACAGGTTATAAAAATTTATCGAATTTTATTATATGGTCTAAACTTCAAACTCACCACTCGATTCATAAGAGATTCACATAATCATCAAATTATTGATCGGGTAATTTAATGCATTAAACTCATAATAAAATCAATACATAAATAAATAAATCATATAAATCTTGAATAATAAAAATAAAGGATCACAAGTCGACTGAATTGCTTTTCTTAATATAAAAATTAGTTATTCATATTGGAAAAATAAAAACACGTAAAAGTGGAAAGATGTCACCAAAAATTAACGAAACGTGAAAATTTCTGGTGTTGGCAGTTTCTTTTCCTTTTCCTTTTCTCTTTCTTTTTTCTTTTTCTCTGGGTATTGTTCTGCTGCCTTTGATTTCTCTTTCACCTTTTAACTTTTCCTTTGTATAGGTATGTCTGTATATATATTTTCTTCCAAGACAGCCAGCAACTGTGTACGTGTGAATTGTTTTCAACAGCCGCTGCCTCTCTCTTCTCTCTTCTTCGTTTTATGCTTTTTTCGTGTGTCACCGTCCTCTTTTTTTTATGTGCGTCGATTCCTCTCCTTCCCCTCTCAATATATATATATAATGATTTTATGACCACGAATAAGTGTCACCCCCAAATTTGAATCTTTATTTGTCTTCAAACAAAACTAAATCATAACAAACAAACAAACACACACACACACACATAAACAATATTAATTACCTAACTAGTATCCAGTCAATCAAGTAAAGTAATATAATTTAGCTAGTTAACTCGATTTTTTTATCTCGAGATTGAAATCATAATGACAAATTTATGCACAGTTTCAAAATAATCCACTTTTCCAATATAAAATCGACATGTATGTGTGAAGAATTAAGTATAGCATTATGAATTCATAAGTTGTTTCAATTCCCGACCCTCAGTGATCAAATATGTTCTTTTATCACTCATAAGATCACACACCCCCAAATTTATGCTTTTCACTCTTTTCCACTGTGTGAACTAAGGTTGAATTTTTTTTTATTATCATCACATCTATAGTTTGGCAAGATTTCACCAATTGCAGTTCAACATTTTAACAAATAAGGATTCTTCATTAAATTTGATCGCTTCAATCTCTAGGACTTAACTAGGCTAACAATCTCTTATCAAAAGTCGAATTTTCTTAAACAAGTGTCTGAGACTTAATCAAGACATTTGATGTGTCTTCTGTTTCATGCACCTGTTTTTCTATTTTTTTTAATAGTTTTTCTTTATTTGAAGCATTCTCTCCATTAATCTTTCTAAATGACCCATGTAACAAACTTTCGATCGATGATTCCTAAGTCAGATGACCATAGGGCACCATGTTTTAAAGACCTTTGCAGGCTTAATTGCTCGAGTCATAAAGACTACGAAGAGAAATTTTCTAATAAAATATTTTTTATGCCTTGATTAGTACAATGTCCCTCATTTACACCAATTCAAGTAAAACGACATCTAACTTGAGATTTTCGCCCAATTGCATCCTATTGACTTTAGACAATTCACATAAGATTTTTAATTTCACACATGGAATCCATATTTATCTCAACATCTTCATACAACAGTGAAATCCCCCCAAACTATTCCAAATTTGGTCTAAGAATGTGAAATTTAAAGGTTTTGGGTTTACCATTTATGGTCCAATATTTCAACCTATTCAATTATGAAATTAACTCATTCATGTACAATGCTTAACTTATTTCACGTGCTCATTATATATTAAATTTCACATGGAAAAACAAAAATTAATCTCAACATGCAACTTATTCAT
>CAIGRL010183832.1:0-23666 GCA_903798325.1 Fraxinus xanthoxyloides | reverse complement strand
GGGGGGCACGTGCCCCCCCCAGGACCCCCCCTGGGTCCGCCAGTGGGGAGTAGCACATCCTCTATCATGACAATTAACCTATGTCGTGAGGTTTTAAATATATTAATTGAAATGATATTATCATTCTTCATAAAGAGAGACACAATGCCATTCTGAGTCTGAGCAGTTAGCTGAGTCTGTTCATTTTTCGAATTTTTTCCAAATGTGAACAAGTTATCCATACCTAATAGAGTTTGGTCTTCCTTTCTAATGTTTGCATAATCCAAATTGAATCAACATGTCATTGACTTGTATGAGCAACAAGCCAAAACTAGTTCTTTCATCAAATTTCTCCGCATCATTTGACATATATTTTATGTTTTCCAGCACTTTAAACAACTCGACACTCTGATACTACAGTTGAAAATTAAAACCAATTCCTTGATTTGCCCATGAGCTCCTTGTTCATAGGAAAATAAACGAGAAAAAAATCATGGATTGTCAAAACTTTGTTACAATCATATAGAATATCACTTACTCAAATCACTCAAATACAATAAAAATAATATTGTAACCTTACCACATTCATCAATTTTTACTCTTTGAAAATCACCTACAAAGAGTAAGAAAATCTAAAATTCTATATCTCTAAATTATCTTATCCAATTTCGTTTTCTTTCAACCTTGTAAAGGCACGACCCATTATGCCTAGCCCAAATATGATTTGATTTTGTACAAAGTTCATCAAACTTGGTTCTAATTCTCTCAAGCACAGCTCCCATGCAAGGATAATTTTTGCCATTGTACTCGGTTACATAAATTCGTGGTAAAATTGATGGCTACAAAAATATAAATATAGTCGAGTTCAAGAAAATTTATAATTTTGATTCAATTAAGTCCATAATATCGTACAATACATTTTTCTATTAATAATAATAAGTAACAACTCTTATATGCAAAATAAAATGTAGTCGGATTAAATCACAAATTTTAAATATATATATATATATATCATTTTGCACGTGCGTTTATTTATTTTTAATATTACATTTTATGATTCTTAATTATTGTCTTATTATGCATAATTCTTGAAATTTATCCAATGGGACAAGTTCTTCAAAATTTGATCCACAAGCCCAATTTGCTGTCATGAATAAAAACACAAAAACAGACAAGTCAAACCCCACCCCCCACCCCACACTCAAAGACACAATGCAGTCGTCAGTGTACGCTTCTCCAACGATTTGTCTAGCTCCTTTACAGTATAACTAACCCCACTAACAATTCCTTCTCCTCATCTGTACTTATTCCCTTCGAGAGAGCCCTTTTGAGCCCAGCCATTGTTCATCCACGTTACTGTCGTTTTCTTGACACCCCACGTTACGCCCATGGTGCTGATTAAAATTTTCGTTTATATTTTATTGCCCATTTTCAACTAAATATTCTTTAATAAAATAATATTTTTTATTTTATCAATAACTTGTTCTACATTTTTCAACCACACATTCTCCATCAATCTACTGTTACAAAATACATTTTTTCAAAATGACAGTGGTTCAAACACACCTAAAAGTACTGCATTGTAGAGTCAACCTCTGAAGCAAAGAATGGGAAATGCTTTTTAGGAATTTTTTGCTGCTTTGCCTTATCTTGCTTCTTGACAAATAAGAAGAGCTTTTTATTATGCTTGTGCTTCAGTAAAGAATTGTGGGTTTGTTCTGTTTTGAGTCATTATTGTCATTTACTATTAGTTCAGTTTGACTGAGTACCTTTTTTACTGCCTTCTGGAAATGTAGGGTTTTACTGTCAAGAAAGTTGGATATCCTTTTTACTGGTTGCGTTTTGGGTTAGTTAAAAAGTTGAGTTGAGCGTGTATTTATTGTGAAATGATTTGTTGGAATTATTATAATTCTTTTAAGTTCAGCTACTTTGTGCTTCAAATGGTTGCTACACTAAGCAGGAACTTTCTTGAAGCGGATTACCTGTTCGAGATTTTGTTTCTGTGGAAAATTTTGTTCTGTACATTACATTTTGTTGTTGCGGTTTCACAATTTGGATTTGGTTGTTCGTGAATCAAGTTGTCTGCTGAGCTTTTCAATTGAAGTTATATGGAGTTATTTCTTGTAATTCTTAGCCGCTTTCTTCAATTTATGAGCCAAGAAGTTCAACATTCTTTCGCTGGTTTTGGGATGTTGTAAAGAATGCAGTCCATTTGTTTTGTGTTACTGTTGCTGGTAGAAATAACAGTAGGGAAATTAGACATAGAAGCATTGGTGGAGTTAAAAAAGGGAATTCAGAAAGACCCTTTAGGGAAAGTTCTCGTTTCATGGGATCCCAAGTCATTGGCATCTGATGGGTGCCCCGAGGATTGGTTTGGTATCAGTTGCATTGATGGCCGTGTGACTTCAATCACAATAGAGGATTTAGGTCTAGTCGGGGAATTCCATTTCCCTGCTATTGCCGGACTCCAAATGCTTCACAACTTGTCCATTTCTAACAATCAATTCAGTGGCATTATCTCAAAAGAGGTTGGTTTGATTGAATCATTGGAAAGTTTGGATCTTTCTGGAAATTTGTTTACTGGATCAATCCCTTCTCAATTGACTAGTTTGAAGAAATTGGTGCTCTTAAATCTTTCATCAAACAACATGGATGGAGAAATTCCCTCCGGTTTCACGGGTCTTGAGCTGTTAAAGTATCTGGATTTGCACTCTAATGATTTCTCAGGAGATGTCATGGGCCTTTTGGCTCAATTAGGTGGTGTTATGTATGTTGACCTCAGCAACAATGATTTTTCGGGATCCTTGGACCTTGGAATAGGGACTTCAGATTTTATTTCTTCAATTCAGTATTTGAATATCAGTCATAATAACTTGACTGGGGAGCTCTTCCCTCATGATGGAATGCCATATTTTGACAGTCTAGAGGTGTTCGATGCAACTAATAATCATTTTGTTGGAAATGTTCCTTCATTTACTTTTATTGTCTCCCTCCGAGTTATCAAGCTTAGCAACAATCAGTTGTCTGGATCACTGCCGCAGGGTCTTTTGCAGGTAAGTTCAATGGTCTTGTCTGAATTGGATCTCAGCCTTAATCAGATTGAAGGTATGTTGGTTTTAAGGCATTGCTATAGCTATAATGTTTTTCCAGAGTTTAATGGTGCCTTTGGTCAATTTTTTTTTAGATTCATCTTTGACTGTGTGTAAGACCCAGTGATAAATGTTTCCATATTATTATTTTTTTTAAAGAGATTAAAGTATCCATATGAAAATTGAAAAATTGTTGCGTTGGTTGATATAGCTGAAAACATGTGTGGATTTCCGTATTATAGTGTGCCAATGTCAAATATAACATTGTGGTATTGAAATGAATTGAAAGACTTCAGAAGTCCTGCAGAAGATACTAATCGCCGAATCAAAATGTCAGAAGTCGCCCTACTTTCACGTGTGTAAAGCATCTGTTGTAGTAGAAATTCTTGCCAAAACTATATGAAGGAACAAGTCTATTTATATCCATGGACATGAATTTGCGAATGTGTTTTGAAATAATAATTATGTTTGGAAAATATGTATCCTCTTTAGGATGCTTGGTGTACAAAAGAGAAGGATAGAAAACAGAAGAAAAGAAGAGAGGGTAAGGAATGGTTGCATTTGTACATTACACCAGTGACGTTGTGACCATGATAACGATGGTGGTCGTAATTTAATTGCTCTAAATTCAATCGCCAGTTACTGTGATTGAAATCCATTTGTACAACTCAACCTTATAAAATCTTGTGCCATGAGTTTATTACTTTTTAAACTGAAAATTTGACTTTTTAAGTTGTTTCATGAATATGCTGGTAAAGATGTTAAACATTGTGATTGAATTTTTTATGTGTTTGTTTGCTTGTTTACGATGGCTTGCTTCTCATAAATGGTTCGTGATCTTGTCAAGTTTTTGTTTTTATTCCCGTCTTATATTATAACTTCTCCACTTCCAATATTTAATTAAGCTGCTTGTTGTTTCTCTTCTGACAGGAACAGTAGGAAGTATTAGTTCTCAGAATCTGAAGTATCTAAATTTGTCTTCTAACAGGCTTTCAGGCCCCTTGCCTGCCAGAGTGGGTCATTGTTCTGTCATTGATCTGAGTATTAATATGTTCACAGGAAACTTCTCCAAAATTCAGAGTTGGGGAAATTATGTTGAAGTTATTGCAGTAAGCTCTAATGCATTGACAGGGGCATTACCGAACCAAACAACTCAATTCTTGAGGCTTACTTCATTAAAGATTTCCAACAACTCACTAGAAGGTGTTCTCCCGCCTGTTCTAGGAACATATCCAGAATTAAAAGACATTGATTTTAGCCTTAATCAACTTAACGGTTCCCTCCTTCCTAGCCTTTTTAACTCGACAAAATTGACCAATATTAACTTCTCTTTCAACAACTTCACTGGCACGATTCCAATTCAGGCGCTTTTCACTCAAAATTACAGCCTGGAATCTCTTGATCTCTCACATAATGCACTTACAGGAAATTTCCCCCCCGAGCTTGGTAAGTTTCAGAATATGGTACATCTCGACCTATCTAACAACCATCTTGAAGGTGACATTCCTGATGATCTTCCAGGCACAGTCAGAGAATTTAATGTATCTTACAATAACCTATCTGGAGTTGTACCAGAAAACTTAGAGAGGTTTCCTGATTCAGCATTTCATCCTGGAAATTTCTTGCTCACACTCCAGAATGAAGCATCGTCACCAAAAATTGGACCCAATAGAAGTTTTGGAAGGCATCGTTCACGCATGAAATCTGCTGTCAGGGCTGCCCTTATCGCTTGCCTGGTTGCTGGTACTTCTGTTATAGCTTTATCGACATTGATGATCTACTGCAGAATCCATCAAGCATGTGGAGAGAAGGCAACCTCAAAAGATTCCAGTGTAAAGAACAGTAAGTAGTAGACAAGATTTTTCCTAGTCCTGATACATCACTATTTTGACAATACTATGATCCTGCAAGAGCTTATGTTAGTTATCCTACAGATTTATCTTCATCACAAATCGAATCTAGTTCTCTTCCTCAAGCCATCTCGTCAGCTATACGTGGATCCAAAGATCAAAACCTTCCTGAATCAACTAGTAAATCTGTGATGTCATCTGATGGCATGTCACCTTCAAAGATTCAGCATCTATCCGAAAATCCCAGTGCACTGAAGGTTTGTTCTCCAGATAAACTGGCTGGGGATCTACATCTTTTTGACGAGTCCTTGAAATTCACTGCAGAAGAACTATCACCTGCACCTGCAGAAGTTATTGGTATGAGTTGTCATGGAACGCTGTACAAAGCCATGCTCGATTCAGGTCACGTGTTGGCCGTGAAATGGCTAAAAGAAGGGATAGCGAAAGGTAGAAAAGAATTTGCGAGAGAAGCAAAGAAACTCGGAAATATTAGACATCCAAATTTAGTTTCCCTCCAGGGTTTCTATTGGGGTCCCAAGGAGCATGAAAAGCTAATCATATCTAATTATATTAATGCTCCATGTTTGGCGCTCTATCTTCACGGTATACTTCCAGCTAGTAGGTTTCATTTCATCGATGCTACCTAAAAATATGTGTTCTATATATACTTATTTTGCAGTTTTATATAAATTTAGAAATTCTTGAAGCTGGATGGATGATATGGTATATATTTTCAGTAAATGCTTAACCGTCCACTTCGATGTCATCTGCAGAGACGGATCCCAGAACGCTCCCTCCATTGCCTCTCCATGAAAGGCTCAAGATTGCTCTTGATGTCGCTCGATGTCTTACTTACCTACATACCGAAAGTGCCATACCTCATGGCAACCTGAAAACCACTAACATTTTAATTGAAATTCCTTACATAAACGCACTTCTGAGTGATTATAGTCTCCATCGGTTATTGACAGCAAATGGGATATCCGAGCAGGTGTTAAACGCAGGTGCTCTTGGTTACATGCCACCGGAATTCACCAGTACAAGTAAACCTTGCCCGTCATTGAAGAGCGATGTATATGCTTTTGGGGTTATTCTGCTTGAGCTGTTGACGGGAAAGAATTCTGCAGAAATTGTTCTTTGTGAGCCAGAAGTGATGGATCTAACAGAATGGGTGAGACTTCTGGCTGCAGGGAACCGGTCGATTGAGTGTTTTGATCAACAGATTATAGAAACAAGAAACACGGAGCGCCCACTTATAATTCTTGACACCGTGCTTCAGATTGCTCTCAAATGTATCCTTCCTGCAGCAGAAAGACCTGACATGAAGATGGTTTTCGAAGATCTTTCCTCTATAGGGTGATCAGAAGGCTCATGTCACTGAGTTTTGCTGCTAATTATTTGGTCGTTCACTGTTATTATATCCTGTAGTTGTGCAGTTCAAATTCATTTCTTGATCAGCAAGCCAGTTTAGATTTGGTCTTGTAATGGAGGTGAAAAAACACAAAATTCTTTGTATGTGGCAAGTAGATATCCTTTCAGTGCTTCGAATTGTAATTTGGGTCACAGCATTTCTTGTGTAAACTAAACTATGACACAATTCAATGTATCTATGGAGATTTTTGTTCAAACTCAGATTGTTTTCTGGCATTGCCAAACACATTCTGGTCAGCCAGGCCGCTTGACTAACGAAAAAGGTGGCGTTTTGGATTCAATGACAGAGATTTATAAAATAGATACAATTGACATTTTCTCATTTACAGTTAAAGAAAAAACTGCCAATCAACCTCTGCCACTTCATTCCACAGGAAAAATCTGTTTTTGACCTTGTTTGTTCAGCTTTATTCTTGCAAGAGAAGCGTAATTTGTTGGACTTCGCTATTTATACATTGATTTTTTAAACTTTGGTTGACACTTGCATTGTTGTCAAGTGTCAATTTGATGAAAATTGTTTGAAATTTAAACTATCCAATTTGGTAATGTCAAAAGTGTAAATCAAAGTGTACATATAACAAGATTCTAAAACATATATTGACTTCACTTCATTTTTTTATGTCAGTGGCCAATCAATTCAATGATTTGATTAATTCAACCAATAGAGTATTGAAATATATAATTTGTTAAATGTAATTGTTATAAAAAAAAATTAGATAGTGAGTTTTGCTCTCCAAAATTGGAGACTCAAACCGACGCTCAATATTAAAAAATTAAAATAAAGAATCTCTTAAAATTTATTTTTAAGTGACTCTTAGAAATAAAAAAAATATTTTATAATTAAAAGGTAAGATGCTCAAATTGATATTAGATATAAATAACATTACTCCATTTAAAAACCAGCTCGAAATCAAGAAATTCAGACAGAACCCCATTAGCTTGATGACTTCGCCTCGAGTTTTGCTCAAAAAGTAATTTTATTTACACTACTAGTTTTATTTCTTGGCCAGCGTTTTAATTATATTTAAGGTTCTTAATTTTTGTTCATTATAACATTTATATCCTTAAAAAAAATTCATGTTATTTTTATCCTCAACTTTTTCATTAGTTAACACATTTTGTATTTGATAATAGTTTTATAACTAAAAGTTCGTTGAAGTGGCTTAAAACAACTTGCTTTTACATCATATTCTTAAATATCAAAAAAAAAATTATTTTTCCCTCGTTTCAAAATATGAAAATATGAAAACAAAATATTTTGATATAAATCACCATTAAGGACAAAATGCATTAATTAATAGAAGATAAGAATTCGAGGGAAAAAAAGTTAAAGAAATAATCGTTACAATAAGTAAATATTGAGGAATTTAATTACAATTAAAATGTCGCCTATCAAATAAAAATTATAATGTCAATGTAAACACCCTTGCTCAAAAGCTCATTTACACTCAAACAAAAGTGGCATGGTTCTTTCCAAATTGAGTTTTGCGTGTACAGTCCCCTCACAAGAGGAGGACCCGCGATTTTTGGGATTTGTGAAGGGTTGCTGTCATCCAGAGTTAACAGCAAAACCCTTCTAAACTTGACACTGTCTGTGTAATTAAGTCAAAACAGGGCTTGCACAAGTAATTGTCAAGCCATATGCGCCTTAGGATGATCCAACAATGCATGAATTCTCACCTTGTGGCAATGCATAAATCTCTCGGTTAAAATCTAAAGCTACCAATGATGCATTTTGTCAAGCATTTAACAAGAGAATCTTATTGAACAACATAAACAGGCAAAATCACCGTTTGCATTCAATGAAATATGAGCTCGGATCTACTGTGTGATTACTTGATGTCCCCCAATACATTTTTGACACTGAAAGTACCTTGGACCCTGACAAATATTACAGGCAGATCACATATTTCCTCTACTATCGCTGAGGTCGAACATTCAAAAGCTGCACTAGATATATCTTGAATGCTGACTTCAAAAACACATGAATCATTGCAAACTATCATGAATTTCAGACACAATTCTACTCCATATTAACAGCTACGAAATTCAAAATTCATAATTCCATTTATCTCTTCAGTAGAAGAAAGAAGAAATTTAAAATCAAAATACAGAAAAAGTGGGAAGAAGGATATTGGCACCACCTGTGAGTTCATATACAAATACTAATCAAGAAAAAATTTAAGCTCAATGCTTCAAAATCGTAATTCAAACAAGACTACAGACACAACAGATCAGTCAGCCAAGGGGAATGCAGGATATATTCATTTCTGTGAAACTATCTTAAGCACCCTCCAAAATTTTCTTTTCCCTTGTACAACTTCAAGCAAAACACAGATTAGCCAATCTTTTTACCACCTGCATTTCAAGCAACACCTTCATGGTTCTCTCTTTATATAAGTCAACCATACAAATGGTCCGATGAGAAGCTCGATTACATTATCCTGCATGCACAAGTCTTTCGATTCCTATGGTCAAATTCATCGTCCGATTCAACTTCGCTGCAAGCACATGGAATGCATAGTTAACATACTGGACACTAACATTTGGAGAAAGGAACTAGATTCTAGAAATGTAGAAGTTTTGGTGATTTCTCCTGTTCATAATGTAAAAAATAAAACAACAATCATTCAATAATTACCACCATGTGCTGATAACTAGTTTTGCTTTTGTTCATAATGATGCTTTTGTGCAGTCTTTATACACATTTTTCTTAGTGTATGACAAGGACTTAGTCAATCATACCACAAGATTATTCAATGACATTTCAACATGTATCCAACTAGTGTAGAAGAACGATGGAGCAACCTAACAACCAAAAACAATGTCAAGATGCCAAATTAACTACAATATGTAGCCTCGTGTAAAGTAGTAAAGGCATATAACAAGAAACTGAATCCAAAAATAGAACAAGAAAAGTAGACATTAACTACAACCTCCTCATGTTGAACTCTACTTTAAAGAAGCTAAAAGACTTCAAGAAAAGCTAAAAACTCGCATTGGAGTTATAACCAGGTTTTAACACTCTACTGGGAAAACATGATTTTGCCAGTTCCATATTAAACCACTAAACTCTTTCTCCAGCAGAAAAACCCCCGATCATTACCTCTATTGCGGAATACCCCCTATCCTTTCAGATTGGTGAAAACCCTTCTAGATGCCCTTTTGACTGCAGAAGACAACATTTTCTTTCATTTTCTCAATAAAACCTTGTGAAATGACGAATACACCCTCTTTGAGTAAAACAAAAAGAAAAGAAGAAAAAATAAAAAATTAATTGCAACCATAGTCCCAATTTTTTCAAAAAAGTGCAAATGAGTCACAAATAAATAATTAAAAAGTTAAAATTACAAATAAAAAAACCCCTTTCTCCCCCACCTTCCCCCATGTTCCATCTACCGACCACCACCACCATAGGCGGAATCGCTCCTTCGCGCGCCACCATAGTCCTGTAGGTCAAGCTATCCTCACATAATTGCAATAATATGCCTACTGCAATCTCCTTCTGCCATTGTGTTCCCACCTCCACTATTTCAACCAATACAGGAATGCCACCTTCCTCCACAATCGTCACCCTAGCTTCCAATGTTGACACAAATAGGCTCAACACATGTGCCGATTTATCCACCATGTTCGACCAAAAATCTGCCATTAATTCCACCAGAGGTTTCATAATCCCTGCCGGAACAACCCCAATTTTGTTCTCCACAAAACATAGAGATACAAAGCCGTGCAAGTATCTTTTTGACCTCGAAAATTGCTGCTCTTTAGCAAATTCACCAGTGGAGGAACCGCCCCCAACCGACCTATGGCGATTTTATTCTCTTCAATACGGGAGAGCCGAAGTAGAGCGCAAGCCGCGTTTTCTTGAGTAGTTGAAGTTCCCAACTTCAACGCGCAGACTAAGGGTTCAATAGCCTCAAAAGATGCAGTGAAATCCTTATTTTCAACAAACAATGACAAATTAAGAATGGTTGTGAGACCATATTTCTATAATTGAGCATAATTTGATGAAATTACCAATACAAGAGGTTAAATTGAGCATCATTTGAAGAAGATAACTATGCCGATTTTGTAAGGATGATGTTGAGAATGTTAAGGATGAAGAGTCATTTTGGACCTGGGAAGATATTGCGGATGTGGCTAGCTTGAGTGAGGTGGCGATGGCGATGGCGGTGGCGGTGACGGGTGGAAGGAAGATGGGGATAGGAGGAAAGAAAGTTTTTATTTTTATTTTAAAGTTCAAATTTTTAATTATTTATTTGGGACTCCTTTGCACTTTTTTGAAAGAAGTCGGGATTATGTTGCAATTAATTCTTTATTTTTTCTTTTTGTTTTATTTAAAGAGAATGGTACATTTGTCATTTCACAAGACTTTATTGAGAAAATGGAAGAAATGGTCATCTTCCGCACTTAAACGGTCATCTAGGAGAGTTTTCCGCTAATCTAAAAGGAAACGGGCATTCCGCAATAGAGACAAAGGTAAGGAATTTTGCGCCAATTACCCTTTGAAATATTAACCATGTTATTACCATGAATATGATGCTTCAATATATGAATGCTCACAAATCTGCGGTATTGTTTTTTAAGTCAACTGCTTGTGCTAAATTGCCTAGAGCACGATATTTTTTTTGGTCTTTGTTCAACAAAACATAATGAAAATATAAATCAATACAGAACAGATGTAGAAGTAACTCATCTCGCTCTACAATAGTTGAACATCAAACTCAAAAAAACCCCCATTATAACAACCCTCAATAATTCATAAAAACAGTTTATGGTTTTCATGTGCCCAATCAACTAATCGTTATAACCTGTATGGTGGAATCCGGTGTTGAACACCAAATTCATTAAAAACAATGGCAAACCAAGATACAGATACCACGGATAACAAAATATTAGCTGCTATGCTCACCACAACCTTGACATTATTGGTGTCTAATGGTCAATGTTCTCACTAGGGGTAGGCAAAACCCGATCGAACCCCCCAAAACCGTCCAAACCAACCAGTTTGGGTTGGTTTTTTTGGTAGTTTTTACACGGGTTGGATGGGTTGATTGTATAGGCGGGTTGAGTTGGGTCGGATTATGAGTTAACTCATAAAAAATCGAATAAACCCGTCCAACCCAACCCGATTATATTTATGAATTTTACAAGTATTATGATATTGTTGGACGAATACACATTCAACACAAAATATTTTAATTCACAAAAACATTTCTTGGTTTTACATAAGGGTCGTTTGGTATCGATTAAAATCCAATTAAAATTGAAAATATAACCGTTATTGGGTCCCACTCGTCTAATAAAAGTTAACCATAACGGCTAATTTTTCAATTTTAATCCGATTTTAATCTCTACCAAACGGCCTCATAATTTATTATTAATCTGTCCATATAACATTTTCAGATATGAAGTGCCAAAATAATTCAGATTTTTTGGTCATTGCAACTATAGAGACCTAATATTATATAAAGCATGAGTCAATTATAAATCTGCGGCAACCCGACCCTCCTACTTTATCTTTGTTGACAAGTTCTCCCAAATCGACCAACACAACCCAACCCGAACGATACTTGATTGAGTTGGATTAGGTTTTAACATTTACACGGGTTGGGTTAAATTACGTTGGGTTAAATTATGATCAAACCGATCATGTTAGGTTGGGTTTGGGTTGAGGCAAAAACCGACCCGACCCAACCCATGCCCACCAGTAGTTCTCATCATTTCTAAACTATATGCATGGAATCAAATTAGTAGAAATTCAGGCCCTCGATTATATGAATATGTTATCTTGTTGTAACACATACTTAACATGGGCATGAGCATGCCAATAAACAAAGCCACAAGGAAAATGAAATTGATGGTAGCAGGGAAGAAAAACTTCAAGTCTTAGATCATACTTGTTACGTAAGCACAAAAGCACCAGAATGAAAACATGAGAATGGCGTTCCAGCAGCCCTTAAGAAATTTAAAGAATGAAAATACACATAAATTGTAAAACTTAATAATACTAATTTTTCATACCTCATATCAAATTCCCGGATCTCAAAGAGTTCACCTCCAGATGTATCTGTCCACTGCACTTTCCTCCTCTCTGTTTGACTCATAACATCATTATTCTTCTCACATAAATTATCTTGTCCATTGCCAAAGCTGCCGTCACTAGCAGCAGAAACTGGAAAACTACTTGTAGGTTTCTTCATACTACTCTTCAGAGTAATACTGCTTATGTTACTAGAATCATCATCAAGATGATCAGCCAAATAGGCTTGATCTTTACCATCGACATAGACAGGATGTCCCTGTGAGACTTCTTGGTGGTGAGTAGGTAGATGAGATGGGCTCTCGACTCCGGCAGTGGCGCGACCAAAGCATACAAAGGAAGCACACCCGTGGACAAGCTGGTTCTTCCCAGTAGCCAGCTGGATATCAGGATCACTCTCTTGGTCCACCAACTGGTACTGATTCCACGGTGTTACTCTCATGGGTTTATCTTCTTTCCTCTGACCCAGTAAAAGAAGGGTCAATCCCTTGCTGTATCCAGAAGCTGAAGAAGAAAAGAAACCTCCTCCTTCCACTGCCAATAACATCAGTTCTTCTCATCTGGGCACAAACCAATAACCTACTTTTCAGCTATTTCACCTCCAAATAACTTAATTGGCCTGACAAATGTAATATGTAACAGAACTTATATGTGTAGAAGCTTTGGGAAAACATGTGACACCATTTTCCAAAATTCTGAGAGACACTACCATAAAAACCAATCTCCATGAGTGGCGGAGTCATTGTATACAGTGGAGGTCTAATTTAACTATGAAAATTTTTTCAAACGTAAATATAATAATATTAAAAAAAAAAAAATCGTATAAAAGAAATTTTCTCAAATTTAAGTGTGGCCTAGTACCCCACTTGGCACCATCAATGATTCAAGATTTTCTGAACTATGATTGATCACAGATGAAATCATAGAAAAGGAATATAAATGAACACGGGATGTTTTACATAACTATCAGAAAGTGTTGGGTTTCTCTAAATTATTTTTTCATTATTTTTAAGTTTGCTTCATTCAAATTATTAACACAGTGTTATTCCATTTTATCAGCCTTGCAACAATTCAAATATAATTTCCGTTTGTAACAAAACCATTTCAATGTTAAGTTAACTAAGCATCAACGTTTAAGATCCATAAAATAAAACATTCAAGGAAAAAGTTGAAACTTTATCTTGTCAAATACTATTTGCCAATAAAAATGGATTTCAAAAATCCTTTCAGCCACAAACACTCGAAGCTACAAAATCCTTCAATAATAAACGCTTTAACTCAAATTCAACTCATCAAAGATCTTGTGAATAGGAAATTTTTACTCATACAAAACACAAGCATGAAAACATAGTAAATGTTGGCATATAGATATATTTAATACATATAATAGTAAGAGACATACAGATCTGAAAGCGAGCCGCAACAACAATTCACCGATCCGGCATCTGCCCCACAAAAGTTTCTGAGTGTAAACCTCTAAATAGTAGAGTGCATTATTTAGCTAACACAGAAAAGAGGTACAAAAAGGGTAATCAAAATTTCTGGTTTTAGGGAGAGAAATGGTATGAATAAGAACAATGGCAGCCAATTGACATAGGAGGGAGAGAGAAGGGATAGTGCCACAGTGTCGCATGATTGCGATGGGTCCTCTTTATTTGTAACTATTTTTATTCAAAGGGTAATTTATTTATATTTTATAAATTTAGGGAATAAAACTATATTTCCTTATTATTGTACAAAACGTTCATCCCTCACCCTTAATCACACGTTTGATTGCACAAAACATTATTTTAATCCAATAGGTTCAAAGAGTAATTTTATTTATCCTTATGATGATAAATCTTCGATGATTTGACAATAAATTATTATTCGCATTTCTCTCTCCTACTCCCACTCTTTCATATAGATTGAATTGTCCAATTTCATTATTTTACATAGATCGTCACACCAATGATTTATTATCATGATTATAAATAGTATTATTCGAGTTCAAATGGGGAAGAAAGATGAAAAAAAAAAAAAGACGAGAATTGGGGAATAAATGATATTTTACGCAATCAAATGTATAATTAAAAGAGAAAATGCCAAAAATGAAAAATATAGACGTTTTGCACAATAATAATGAAAGGCATCGACGTTTTGTGATAATCTCCTATTTTATTTTATTCTTTCATGTTTTTTTCTTCTTCCGAGAAATTACGAAATACACTCTGCATTCAGATTTATTTACAATTTACATACCATATTTTGCGTAGTTATATTTTGCATACAATACTTTACTTATCGGTGACAAAAAGGAAAAGAAAGAAAAAACATACTTTAAAAAAAAAATAGAAATATTAACAAAATTGCCATAATAAATAGCTAAACAAATCAAAATAGCTAAACAAATCAAAGTTCTCCTAATTAAAAATATAAAAGCAGACCTTATATTCTACATTTCTTAACTCTTTACAAAATATGATGTACAAATTTTAAAATTTATTAGCACAAAATGTTCTTTCGTTTGGTCTTGAGTTTGCGAAATGTCCTTATATTTCAAATTTTTACCCATATTTCCATATTTCATTGTGGAAAACGTTCTTTACATTATTTTTATCTAATTTCATTAATTTTTATCTAATTTCTCAATTAAAATTTGTAAAATGATAAATATGCCATTTTATTTAAATAAAAACGAACAATAAAGAACAAATTGCAATCATAATTCCAATTTTTTTCAAAAAAAAAAAAAGAGTAAAAACTAAGCCCAAATAAATTAAATCAAAAAAGAAAAGAAAAATCTTCTTCTTCTTTTTCCCCGATCTCTCTTCGGTACCGAGAGCTTCTAAACCTTGGCACACATCGACTCTTCTTTGATCCGGTGAATAGTTCAGATTTGATTTTCTTCTTGGGGCATTTTTTTTTAACTCTTGTATGTTTTTGGTTCAACTATATTTTGGGTCTCTTGGTCAGGGCATTTCAGTGAATGCTGCTTGTTCGTTTCTGGTTCTACTGCATTTGGGTTGCTTGTTCGGGGCATTTCATGTAATGATTGGTATTTTTGGTTGAATACCTCGTCGATAGTGATTTTTACTCTCTTGATTCCTGACATAAGCAAATGTTAATCAAATTTCGTCTTGTTTGTGGAAGTAAAATGTAAGGAACTTTAGAAAAGAAAATAGTGGCGGCGGCTTCTTGGTCTTAGCATCTCAGTTTTATTTCCTGGTTTCATTTTATTTGGAATTTATTTGTACTTTTTTGAAGAAAAAAATGCGGGTATGATTACAATTTGTTCTTTATTTTTTTTTTCTTTTTATTCAAATAGAGGGTATATTTGTCATTTTACAATTTTTTATTGAGAAATTAGGTGAAAATGATATTTTTATTTGTAAAAAGTGATGAAGATGGTTTTTTTAAATTTGATTTATTTGCATTTTTTTTGGGGAAAAATCGGGGGTATGATTACAATTTGTTCTTTATTATTTTTATCTTTTTTACTTCAATAGATGATATATTTGTCATTTTATAATTTCTTATTAAGAAATTAAATAAAATTGATGAAATTGACATTTCTGAAACGTGGAAATATGAATGAAAATGCAAAAATTTGATACGAATAAACGCTTTGCATGCTAAAAATTAAATATATAGACGTTTTATTCTAATAAGTCCAAATTTTAAACACAGTGTATTACGTAAAATCTCCTTTATTAGTTATCTTTTGTGTTATGAGTAATGATTAGCTTTTAGAAAAGTAAGTGGGAAGGTGTGATTTAAAGGAGAAAGCTCGCTTTTGTTTGGTTACTTGCTCATGGCTGCTTTATCTTTATTATCACTAGCCTCGAAGGAAGTAAATGTGGGTCGAGTCGTCCATGTTTAAAAGTAGACTGGTCAAGGCTCGACATGGTTCGTGTGAGAAGGTTGGAGAGCTGGATATTCTTGAGCCGGCTCTTTGAGAGCATGATTTGCCCTAGAAAATTGACTTTCAATTTTTATGCCTTTCATACCATTATATTTTAATGGTAACAATATTTTTATTATTTAATTAGTAGCTTGATCTTGTTAAAAGTATACTAAACGAATAAATGTACATTTTCGTAGTTTGATGCCTTGTCTACGTAATAAAAGAGGTTTGTATTTTATCAATTTATTTCATTTCAGGGTTCGAGAATCGTAAAAGTTGAGGCTAGATTTCATCTTAAAAATTTGAAATATTAAGTGGAGATACTCATACCCTTATATATACAATATGTATCCACGTTTCGTCGATGTGAAACTTTGTCCGAACTTTGTCAAGACTCGCAATAATCTCTCTCGAAGAAAGACCATATCAACTCAAATTCTCGTAGATGGACTTTTTTATACAATGAGCACTCTATTCGACCAAATAAATTAAAGCTCTAGTTGGCCACCAATGTTGGATTTTTTAACAAATATAAGTCAAACTTTATTATTGGACTCTTACTTACGTAGCACATTTTTAAAAAAATTAAAAAATATTTTTCATCACTTTATTTAGTCCTAGGTTTTATGTATTGATACCTACAAAAGCAGTAGAAATTAGTGCAATAAAATCACGATTTTCATGATCCCTCATTCCCTACAACTGCACTTGGTACAATATGCTTCGGTAGTTTGTACAGAGTGACCAATTTTCCTATATTTTGAAGAAAAATGTTATATGTACCATTGTATTTACTCTCTGCACGACACACTTACATGGGAAGTAGGTTTGAAAAGAAAAAAAAAAAAGGTAAACATAAAGCAAACCAAATAAAAACCGGATAATCCAAAAAAATTGAAACCTCTACCACTTTCATTGGGCGCCCAAACCAGCCGTGAGTATCCTCTACCAGCCCACCTAGTCCATCCCACTAGGGGTGGGCAAAACCCGACGAATCCATCAAAACTGTCCAAACCGAACCAACTCGACTGGTTTAGGTCAATTTTTTTGTTGTTTTTAAACGAGTTGTGTATGTAAACTATGTAGGCGGGTTGGATTATGGGCTAACTCATAAAAACAGAATAAACCCACACAATCCGACCCGCCTACTTTAAAAAAAAAAGGCCTAAGAGTAAAAAGAATCTAAAAAGTATGAGTGGATAGTGAAACCGTAATTACATGGTGCATTTTTTATGATGAACTTACTGTCTTTCCCACAATAAATGTAGTATAAGTTTTCCATGTTATGTTAAATTCACTTTGTTCTTTGTAAACTCGGCTAATGAGAATTGAATAAGATAATATATAATTTTATTTATTTATTTATTTACTTACTATTTTAATCCTCTTTATCTGAATTTAGTATAATAAAAAAATTAGAGGATTTAATTTTTGTTGACAAGTCGTTCCAAACCGATCAACTCGACCCAATCCGACCGATACTTTATTGGATTGTTTTCAACCTTTACACGGGTTGCGTGTTAAACTTTGATTAAACCGATCATGTTGGGTTGGATTTTGGGTGAATCAAAAATCGATTCAACACAACTCATGTCCACCCCTACATCCCATATCCTATCACAAGTCGTCGATTTCAACCCATATTCTATCAAGAGTGAATGTTATTGGGCAGCTGAGGCGGGTTGAATTCGGAAGCAAACAATACCAGAAAGTTTCATTGATTCGAAGAGCTGAGGCGGGTTGAATCCGGAAGCAAACAATAGCCAGGATGTTTCATTGATTCGTAGAGATAACAAACAAAGGTATTTCCCATCCTCATTTTAATGCGAAAATGGTGGTGAAAATGGGGGTGATTATGACGCGAACATGGGAACGGGATTAGTGTGAAAATTGATGAATTAGTCTGAAACACTGGGAAAACCCAAATTTAGGTTGTAGACGATAGAATCTTAACTCGAGCATCACGAACCAATAACGTAAGGTATATTAAACCCTAGACCCGTTGATGTGCGGAAACAAGAACTATGATTTTGCAAACCCTACAATGGGTGCCTAATCCATTGATAAATTCTAAGGGTTGAACGCCACAAATATAACAATATATTTGATAAATTCGTTAGTTCATTCAAGAACCAAGGGAGAGAAGAATCTTGTTAATTCATTATCAAAAGTCTTGGTTTTACAAATGAAATAAATCACCTATTTTTACTAATGCTAGAAACCCTAATAAAACGTAATTAGGTCATAGAATATTGTCAAACTTAGAAATAAAATAGAATCCTAGGCTAACAAGGAAATCTCGCGAAAATAGGAAAATTTTGCCAACTTGTTCTCGGCATGTTTTTGTGCTACCATGAACCCAAAAGTACCATGCGCCTGCATGGCCTTATGCAGATTTCATGAGAATTTCGAATTGTACTTATGGGCAAAAATCTGACACCCGAGCTGAGAGTTAAGCTCATTTTAATCCACGCTACTCGTTTTCTTTCCAAATATTTTCTAAACCTTGAATCCAACTCGTTTCGATTCTCGAGCCCTTCACGAAACTTGAACATTGACTTGTCAACTTCACCCATCTGAACTCCATTGTTTGAACCCATGACCCGATCAAGTGATTGTCTGTCTCGGATCATATCAGATTATTAGTTTATTTTCTTCTTTTTCTTTCCTCGGCAAAGCACTCAATGACTTGTTGTAAACCTATTGTGAATATGCTAAAAAGCTGTAAACCGATTATGAATCTACTGGTTAATAGATAATTGGTTGGGTTTTGTTGGAGATTTATTGCCCCTGTATTAATCGATGGTCCCTTGACTTCCCCCCTACTAGTGCTGGCCTAAAAGCCGGAGCAGGGTTCATCAATGCAAACTTTCAACCATCACATTGGCCCCCAAATATGAAGGCAATAGCAAGGGGTGCAAACTTTCCTTCTTTAGATTAATCGCAATAAAGTACACAATATATACCAGTCCAAATGTCAACACTATATCCATCACCAACGCGTTCCATTCTCCTACTCTACCTGCCACGGAATATCCTTGCGGCTTTTGCGACCACAATCACCACATGCTTTTGTTACACCTATATAACATAGAAGCCACAAACTTCAAAAAATGAATGCAATCCAGTTTCTTATAAACACAAACATGTGCTAACACATCAAAGTAAATAATTAATCTAGGTTGTTTTTTTCTTTGTTTACCAAATCATTTACTGATGGTAATAACATATTTTGTTGTTCAATATAAACAACATTTTCTTCTAATCTCCACAACTTTCTGAACTTTAAATTATCGTCAATTTCCTTACCTTTAAATTACTTTAGCATATTAAATAGGTGACCAAATTATCTAGTAACAATTTTGTAGAATGAGTGATTATTTTGTATGAATTAAAAATTATTTATGTGAATTCGTTTTAACATTCTTTAATTGGTTTTTTATTGAAATGAATGGAATTTCGGAAGAGGTGGATGATCATATTTTGTTACAATACGATAATGGGAACATTTTGGAAAGTGTTAACTTAGTGGATGATGGGATTGTAGGAGTAGATGGTGCAATCGTGTCTGCGGTGGGTATGAAGTTCAATGATGAAAAATAAATGTTTGGTTTTTACAAAAGATATGCGTATGACGTAGGCTTTTCAGTTAGAAAAAGAAATTCGCAAAATGATGATGATGGAGTTGTCAGATATGTTGTGCTCACATGTAGCCGTGAAGGACGAAGAAACAGTAATCCAAGAGGTTTTTTGAATCCGTAAGCTACCATTCAAACAGGTTGCAAAGCCAGGCTTACTGCTTCTGCAGATGCATGTGGAATATAGAGAATTAACACAGTCAACCTCAATCACAACTATAAAACAAGTCCTTCGAAGTCAAAGTTGTACCATTGCAATCGAGAATTGAGTGCACATGTTAAACGACGGCTTGAAGTAAACGACATGGCAGGAATTTCGTTGCACAAAAGTTACAACTATGCAGTCGTAGAAGCAGATGGGTATAAGAATATGACTTGAGTGGAAAAAAATTGTCGAAACTATGTTGAAAAGTGAGGCGGTTAAGACTTGAAGAAGGAGATGTCGTAGCAATACAACATGATCGAAGAGAAAAGGAGCTCCTAAGAAACTTCAAAAGAAAAGCCTTTGGAATCGAGTTATAGTAACGCAAAGGTATGTGTCAAAATTATTTTGTATATTATGAAAGTGCATAAGAGTAATAATGATCTGTTATTTCTTGGGTATGTAGGAAAATACGAGTTCGGTCACGAGAAAGAGACTAAGGGCACGCCCATGTCAAATGGGGAACGGTGCATATATCGTTTAGGAATACTATCAAACACAATACTACATGCCTTCACCGATCTCATATTCACAACTCTCACTGGTTCGTACGATGAAGTTGTTCAATGTATTTGATTGTTACGTTTTTTACTTACATTTTTAGTTGATATAGGGTGATGGCAACAGTCATGTGTTCACACAACACTTAAAGTCTTCCAATTTCATCCCTCCATCTTCAACAACTGTTATACTCAATGGTCAAGGTAATGGCTTGGTTAAAATTATGAATGGCAAAAAAAACATGTTCAACCTGATACCCATGGGGCCCTGCTTCGAATAGGGCGAGGATTACCGGTCTAATTGGGTAAACGGGGTGAAGATCAGTACCCCAAAGTGGGTACGGGGCGGGCCCGGAAACATAGTCCCCGCCCCGCTACCTACCCCGTTTAAAATTAATTTCAAATTTAAGTTTTCTATCGAAAAAAAATAATAAGTCTATTATCATTTTTTTAAGAAAATATAAGTTGTTTTTAATACATTAATTAAAAAAACTAATAATATTTACTAACTAAAGGCATAAAAAGATAAAAGCAAAAAATAAAATAAATAAAAAATAAATGGAGCGGGTGACCTGCCCCGTCTCACCTTGAATCCATCATGTCCCGCTTTAATCGAGTATGGGGATGAGGTAAGATAACAAAAATACCTAATGAGACGGGGTGAAAATTGCCGACCTGTCTCATACCCGTCTCGTTGTCATCCCTAGTTAAAATACGTAATTTCGATTCCTCAATTTCTGTAGTTCGTGTATTAACTTTTATATTTTATAGTAAGAAATGCAATGTCACACTATTATCCAAATGCACCGACCAACATGGCGCAAGACCGTGACCTTGGATAAAGACAATTACTGGACCAATTTCTAGTGACTATATATGTTATGTCCCAGCAGATTGTTTGAGCCGCAATCATGTAAAATAAGTTGTAGTCACAACAATGGCTTGTGGTTTATTTGTTGCCTAATATCTAAGACATACGAGAAATGTCTTATTGTGTTTGTTTTGTTGTTTAATGGCTTGTGTCATAGTCAAGAAAATGCATTTACAGCTCACCACACAAACATCACAACAGGGAATGAGAAATTTGGGATAAGAGATTTAGGAGGGTTTTGAAAGGGATTAAAGAAAATAATAAAATTTTTGGGAAGAAAAATGAAGTGGGTGTGGTGGAAAATAAAGTTTTAAAGGTTTGAAATTGTGGGTGGTACATAAAAAAATTGGATATAATTTGTAAAAGAATACAAAGTTTAGATTCTAAAATTGCAATTATTACCTTTTAATTTTAGCATTTTTACTGTTTTTAACGGCAAATTTGACGATATGAAGGTTTTTCGCACAAAATGTTTCAAATAAGGGATTTTCTACGATTTCCAATAGGTATGAGATATATCGCAAATAGAAACGATTCTAAGGAGGTTTTATGCTATTAATCCCCCACATTAACTATTAGGTTCAAAAATGGCTCCAAATAATATTGAAAAAAAAAGTGGAAAAATATGTACGACTTTTTATATCTAAGCCCTCTTTAAGATGATTGTTTTTTCCAGACCTTGCTCATATACAACGTGTTTAAAAATCGCCCCATACCTAGACAACACATTTTCACATCTTTTACTATATTGATCCCAATGATACCTGACATGGGAATTTGCCAATTTAGAGCATGTTTGATCTCTATTAATTTCAAAATATTTTTTTTCTTTTCTTTTCAACCACAAATTCTTCAATAAAATAATATTATATGCAAATTCAAAAAAAATTCTTGTTTTTTAATCACACATTCTCCGTCAAATCACTATTTCAAAATGCATTTTGGCAAAAGAATGAGGCTCAAATAGGTCCTTAAGAGAAAATTTGATGGAAAATGTTCAAACTAAAGAAGCACCTACAAATTTTGAAAGAGTTATTACCAACTTACTCCTTTTGTAATTGGGAATCAATTTATAAGTCAGTCATTAGGTTGGGTACCAAAATTGCGAGTTTTCTGTTTTCCTAATAAAATTTCCTTTTCGTTTTTATTTAAAAAAAAGGAAAATTAAAGTTTGTTGAAGAAATTTGATTTAACTGTAAGAGCCATGTTACGTGTATATAAATATACACTTAGTGTTGACATAATGTGAGTAGAGTGGTGTCCATGCTACAGTATCGTGGGCCATACCACTCACATTATGTGAACCTTTATGTATATATCTATGAATTCATAGATTAATTCATTCTGTAAAGCGTTGATTGATCATCATAATCTTCAAACTCTTTCTTGCATACTCGTTTACAATAGAACGTTCACGATACTTTTTTATAGAAACATTCTTGTAAAAGGCTAAATTCCCTCTTCATTCGTATTAATCGAAATAAAATTCCGTACTCGTCCAAATTCACTACATATACAAACACATACACACTCATATACTCATCAGATGAAGCTACATTTGATTGATTATTAGCTGTATGTTGAAGGTCTGAAAGAAACTAAGGGGGGTGTATTTAATTGAGATTTTTAAAGACTTTTGAAGAATTCAAAAGTTTAGGTGTATTCAATAGAGATTTTTAAAAAGTCTCTAAAAGTTACGGGATATTCAATTGAGACTTTTTAAAAGTCTCTATAAGTTACGGTATTTAATTGATAATAACTTTTAGGGAATTTATAATTTACTAGACTTTTGGAGACTTTTTGGTAGAAAATCTCAAAACAAATCTCGCATTCTACTGTGATTTCTTCTCTTTCACATTTATAATTTATATATTGTATGGTTAGCATGAAACGATAGATTGGTTAGTTGATGATAATTTTTAATAACCGAATTTGGATTTCTCTTCTAGTGTTCTAACAGAACTAGAAACATATAGCTAATAAATCCAAAAGTAGAAACTATATAAGAATAACTCTACATTTTTCATTGTCATTTCTATGTTAATTTTAGTTGTTTACATTTTAATCCATCTTTGTCCTTCATATTTTGTTTTCATTTTTACACATTGCATGTACAATATGATAGTAGTATTAATGGAAGATTCAACACAAGGAAATGACAAGGTTCAAGGAAA
>CAIGRL010183800.1:0-14846 GCA_903798325.1 Fraxinus xanthoxyloides | reverse complement strand
GGGTTATATCTTTTCACTTATATAAGTTTTCTTATAATTTCGATATGTTATGTTAGTTTTATACATTATTATGATAAGACGAACTCTTGTTATTATATTTTTAGTTTTTAATTGATTATTTTAAATTCAATTTGATTTGATTTGTAGACGTTTATTATTATTTTTATCGTCTTTTCCATTGTTTGATCAACAATTGAGTTGTTAGTGGATTTTATTGTTATTGAGAGATATAAGGTTTAAACATAATATAATAAATATTGTAAATTTTAATAGATGATAGAAATATATATCTATGTTTTATATGGTTTCAATAGGTGTTCTAACACTTGTTAATGCGTTTATTATGTTTGCTTCTTTTATCGAGAGATGCTTTCAATTAAATTATGAACATTAACTAGCATGAATGATTTCAAATTGTCACTTTAATTGTTACGCTAAAAATGGAATAACAATGGAGTTTCGACTTCTTAATAATGCATATCGCATATTTGTAAAAACATATTTACTTGCTTTCACTAGTTTAATTTGATAATTTATAGATTAGTATAGAAAAATTACAAAACTTGTTTGTTATTTGATTAAACTTGCAATTAATTTTAACTCCGTCAAACACACAATCCCTTGGGTTCGACGCTCCATTCACTACTTTATTACTTGTTTACGATCCCGTTGCTTGCGAAAAATTAAAGGATCACTTATGGTAGCAACGCGGCTATAGGCTCTGCTTGTGTCGTGGAATTTGTGAATTGGAGCTGGTGGAAGTTATGGGATGATGGTGAGTTAGAGATGGTGGTGGGTCGTGGATTCGTGGCAGTGACAACATTTTGGGTGGTGCGACAGTGGTGGAATGGGGTAGAAGAGAATGAAGGGTAATTTATGATCAGTTGATTGGGTATTATATCGTTAAATAAGTTGTGATCAATTAATTTAATAATTTGTGATTGATAAATTAACTGTCACATATAAAATATGTGATTTATGACTAAATTTGAATTTGTGACCCACATTTTCAATCTGTTTGAACCACATTATTTTAGAAAAATGTATTATGAAATAGTAAATTGATGGAGAATGTGTGGTTAAAAAAGAAGGAAAAGTTACTGATGTGATGAAAAATATTATTTTATTGAAAAATGTGTTGTTGAAAATGAGTAAAAAAATGAGAATGAAAATTTTAATGTTTACCAAACATGGGCTTTATATGTTTGTGATTGTGGCGTTCTATGATTTGTGGCTAGTATGTAAATGTGACCATAAATTTTATGTCTTGTGACCTTAACCTACTTAATTAGTCCATGTTTGACTCTTATTTCTTCAAAACTCTTTTTTTTACACGCTCATTTTTTAATTAGATATTCACGCAATAAAATATTTTATATATAAACTCAAAATCTTTCTCTATTTTTTAACTGTACATTCTCCCAAAAAATTGCTAATTAAAACAATCTTTTCCAAAAAATGGCCACCAAACAGGGACTTAATACCACCTGGTTTTTGAAATAATTACATAAATTTGTCAAGTTTGAAGTATATTTTTAAAGGTTAGTATTTATGTATTTCCTAAAAATAAAGTATGATATATGGACATTTAGGTTTGGAGGGTTCGGATGCATTATCTCAAAATTTTGCTATTTTTAAACTGTAAAAATAATAACTTCTAATGTCTTTTAGTTTAAATTAAAAAAAAACAAAAAAACATCTTGTGGCGACGACATGGGTACTCAAGCTCGTATGGCCAGGCAAACCTAAGGATGACCTAGCATGGTTTCACGGATCGTTGGTTTGGTTCTCGAGGTACAACGCCTCAATGCCACTTTCCTCAAATTCTTAGGCCGGTAAACCCGAACAATTGGCATACACGCACGCTATGAGTAGGATGTTAGGGAGAATATCTGCATATGATCATATCATGAGTGCACTGTTTGGTAAAATAGGTTTCGCGCCTAACTGTTGCGTCATTGTCGTGTCGAATGGGGGATAAGCATTCTCACTGCGTGACACTCTCTTCCATTTGAATTCGCTTACGTTCTTGTAACGAGATGAGTTTCACATCAACACGCATTCGTCTCATTGCAAGCATAACAACGACACCACTCTATATGGACAGTCATTCACAAACCTGCAATAACTCACACTTACTGTATTCGACACTAACCTTCACCCTTTGCTTCTCTGAGCATTGGTTCCTTGGATGGACGGCTTTCAAACCGCAGCGCCTCAATACATGTCGAATAATTGTGACCTGCAATGTGCGCTCTTCGAAACTCCTTGAAAGACACCTAGACAATCGCTCAACACCGTCTTTTTTCATCCCACAACTTCCTTCGTCGTGTTTCGCTAGCTTGCCGACATGATCCGTGACCCAAAATCTTTTCTTCACAAGAACACAGAAAAGGGGCACCGTGCGGCAGTAGTCTGCTTCGCTAGACTAGCTTTTCGCATTCTCTTGGTCGTTTCGAGAGGAAAGAAAATTTGATTACAATTTAAAAAAAGTTTGTAAAATGAAATTGAAATACATTGAACATAAATTGATCATTGATTGCTTGAAAACTAGAAATTACAATGGTTAGTGTAGGGGGTGAACACTAGAAATCTTGAAAGATGCTTGAAAGACTAATACCTCGTATAATAGCATTCGTAACAAAAACCAAAGTGACGGGAGTAAACGTTTAAAGTCTGTAAAATCATATTAAAATTTTCTATTTTCTAATTATTTTACAATTGAAATAAAATATTTACAATGTACGGTTGTGGTCAAACTACGGTTGCGATAAAGTTACGTGATTTAAGTAAGGTTGCGATCCGTAACACATGAGTTTCAAAGTTGAGTGATGTCAATTCAACATAGTCCAATTTACACCTCTAACTTGAATTTTTAAAATTTTGACGTAAACCAATTAACAATTTTAAGGCCAATAGTACTATAATAATTTAGGACTTCAACGATAATTATGTAATACTTAGAAATTTGAATGATTATTATTGCCGGAAACTAGTTTTAATGAACATTGACATACGAACTCAAAACCTCGAAAAATCGATTTTGTGATTTATTTGATTTCACACCGATGCTAAGCTGAAATGACATGTTGTCATATAATTTGTGCTCGAGCTGAAAAAACGGACTTTCTCGAGTTGCTTTGTTTCTCTACGAGAACATCCTCGACTATGTTCCACAGAAAAAAACCAAACAGTGAAAAGGACCCAACTTCCACATATCCATACCCATAATCCAACTGCCAGACTCTTCTAGAATCGCCAAAAACACTATTCATTTTCTCCCAAATCTTCTCTTATAAATCCATCTTCCTCCACTCCACCTTGCAGATTTACGCACAAAACGCCTTGGTATCAAGAAAATTTTTCAGTTGACAAATCTCAATTCTCAATAAGCCCAAGAAATATGGCGTGTGCAACACAAGTTCACTTCCCGTTTTCTCGATCATCAAGACTGACTCCTTTTTTGGGTCATAACTCGGGTACAATTTCAATCACTTCCTTCAATCCTAAAAACAAGAAGCAGAAATATTACAGGCCCTTGAGGGTGGTAAATGAGAAGGTTGTGGGAATAGACTTGGGCACCACCAATTCAGCTGTGGCGGCAATGGAGGGTGGACAGCCCACTATCATAACCAATGCCGAGGGGCAGCGAACGACTCCATCTGTGGTAGCGTATACGAAGTCGGGGGACCGGTTAGTCGGGCAAATTGCGAAAAGGCAAGCCGTGGTGAACCCGGAGAACACATTTTTTTCAGTGAAGAGATTTATTGGAAGGAAGATGAATGAGGTTGACGAGGAGTCTAAGCAGGTTTCGTACAAAGTGGTCAAGGATGAGAATGGGAATGTGAAACTTGAGTGCCCTGCTATTGGTAAGCAATTTGCTGCCGAAGAAATTTCTGCTCAGGTAATTTTTTCAAAATTCTCTCATGAAATTTGAATTATTTAGTGTTTTTAGACGATCACAAATTACTATGAATTACTTGGGTGATAATTGTACGTTAATAGCGTTTTCCAGTGTCAATTTTGCACTATATGAGGCTTTAGAGTTAAGTCTGTGTATTGTACTACTTTTTAAAGCTTAAGCAGAGAAATGACAAAATTTTCAACATGCCATGTTTGGACCCAATTTTTATTTATTTATTTTTTTTTTCCTCATGAAAAGCTCAAATGCTTGCAAAATTTTCATAATTAGGCGCCGGGGTACTTGAGCTAAGATTTTGACATGCTTTTACTATATTTAACCACCTAAAAGCTTAAGTTGTGAAGGAGATGACAAATTTATTATTTTAAATTATGTGATCAACACTATCAAATTAGGTTAGCACTTAGCACTATAGATAAAACACAAAGGACTCACATGGTGGAATTTTTCGTGGTTGCATGGACGAAGTCACTTTTAGTGTTTCCTTGGTTTGTGTAGAACATAATAAGAATTGTAGATTACTTTTGAGTCAAACTGGATCATCAGAAGCTAAACTTGGATTCAGGTTTTAAGAAAGCTTGTGGATGATGCCTCAAAGTTCTTGAATGACAAGGTTACAAAAGCAGTAATTACGGTGCCAGCATACTTTAATGATTCCCAAAGAACCGCGACTAAAGATGCTGGTCGTATTGCTGGTTTGGATGTTCTTCGTATCATCAATGAACCGACAGCTGCTTCATTGGCCTATGGATTCGAGAAGAAGAATAATGAAACAATTCTAGTTTTCGACCTTGGAGGTGGTACATTTGATGTTTCAGGTACATGCCACTTTGGTCTGTGTTGCTTCCCTTTTGTTATTCTTTGCATCAGTATAATACAATGTCCCTTAAGCTACTGTATTCGGGTATGCATTTATTTTTGTCTTTTCAGATATCTCCTTAACGTGTTGTGTTGAAAGGCTTCGAAAGCTTGCTTATTACATGTATTTAAACAGTTCCAGACTGATGAAAAAATTTGTTTAAAAGTGTTTCTGAATCCATGTCTAAAAGTTGATTCCTTTAGTTTTGTTTTCATAAAAATAGTTTTCTTTTGGTTTTACTATTTTTTAATCTCTTTCCTTTGGTAATCTTTTAACTGGAACCTCAGATTTCACAGTTGAGTAGAAATGTGGTTCTGAGTTTATAGCGAGTTAAAAGAAATTAATCTGGTAAATAGAAGTAAATAAGTTGGAAGTTAAAAATTGTGGATTGATCGACCCTTCCAGTTTCTACAAGCTTAATACTTTCAAGAACCTACACAAGATTTTATTTCGCCTTTTTACTAACTTGTTCAGTTCTTACTTGGCAGTTCTTGAGGTAGGGGATGGAGTCTTTGAAGTGCTCTCGACCTCTGGAGACACACATTTAGGAGGTGATGACTTTGACAAGGTATGAATCTGTAATGAGAAGCAATTTCTTGTAAGAGTATTTCTTTTGATGATGATGATGATAATTACGTTTTTCTTGTGCAATAGAGAATTGTTGATTGGCTTGCTGATAACTTCAAGAAAGGTGAAGGTATAGATCTTCTTAAAGATAAACAGGCACTTCAACGCCTTACAGAAAGTGCAGAGAAAGCAAAGATAGAATTATCCTCTTTGACCCAAACTAACATAAGGTATGTTGTTCTTCATACACGACAATCTCAGTAAATTCAGTTTGTTCCTTAGTCAATCCAGTGATATTTGTGTTGTGCAGTTTACCTTTCATCACTGCCACTGCAGATGGTCCAAAACATATCGATACAACATTAACACGGGCCAAGTTTGAAGACCTATGCTCGGATTTGCTAGACAGGTTTGTCATGTTTTTGTTCATTATTTTAATATGCTTGTCTACAGAAACTCATCTTGTGTGGCATTCGTATTTATAGGCTCCAAACTCCTGTTGAAAATGCTTTAAGGGATGCAAAGCTTTCGTTTAAGGATATAGATGAAGTGATACTTGTTGGTGGATCGACGAGAATTCCTGCTGTTCAACAGCTTGTCAGCAAGTTGACTGGTAAAGAACCTAATGTTACGGTTAATCCAGATGAAGTAGTTGCTCTTGGAGCTGCAGTTCAGGTATGCATTTTTAATAATTTTTATTTCCCCATTCTCTAATTTGTAAGTCTGATCTTGTTTTTATATGCAGTCCTTCTTGTATATGCTTGTGTTTAGACTTCCGAATTAGCATGATAGCACTTAGTTGATCTGTGTTCATGAATATTGTTCTAGGCCGGTGTTTTAGCTGGAGATGTTAGTGATATTGTTCTCCTGGATGTGACTCCATTGTCACTTGGCCTTGAAACGTTGGGTGGTGTAATGACGAAAATCATTCCCAGGAATACAACCTTGCCGACTTCTAAATCGGAGGTGTTCTCTACTGCTGCTGATGGGCAAACCAGTGTTGAAATCAATGTACTGCAAGGTGAAAGAGAGTTTGTGAAAGACAATAAATCACTTGGAAGTTTTCGCCTAGACGGAATCCCGCCAGCTCCTCGTGGAGTTCCCCAGATTGAAGTCAAGTTTGATATCGACGCCAATGGTATCCTTTCTGTGACAGCTGTTGACAAGGGAACTGGCAAGAAGCAGGACATCACTATAACTGGTGCCAG
The DNA here is from genome assembly GCA_903798325.1 of Fraxinus xanthoxyloides. Lineage (NCBI taxonomy): Eukaryota > Viridiplantae > Streptophyta > Magnoliopsida > Lamiales > Oleaceae > Fraxinus > Fraxinus xanthoxyloides. The sequence continues at coordinate 8,290 of CAIGRL010183800.1, read as the reverse complement.
CACTTTGGCCAAAGACGAGGTATGTTCCAATAAATTAATGGAAAAAACAATCTTTTCCAACCTGTTTCTGTCAAAGACCATTTTCACGGTTAAGACATGTAAGGATACAAGTTCTTTGTTAATAACCTCATTTAATGCATTTTAGGTGGAGAGTGATTATTAAACCTGTCGTGCCTGCTTAACTCATTTAGGCTAAAACTGCTTTAAAAGTTTTTGATTTTCCCCACTTTGTTGTAGATTAAGAGCGATTCACATTCTAATATCTTTAGGCTACTAATTTTCTATACTATTTGTTGATATAGAACCGTAGAATTTTTAAGTAGCCATTTAACTTTTTATCTTTTGTTGCTAGTGAATGCATTTACAAACTATATGATCCTTTCTGAATGAAAAATGTGTAGGTGGATAGAATGGTTAATGAAGCCGAGAAATATGCAAAGGAGGACAAGGAAAGGAGAGAGGCCATCGACACTAAAAACCAGGCAGAATCTGTTGTATACCAAACTGAAAAGCAGCTAAAAGAGTTGGGAGACAAGGTTCCAAGTTCAGTAAAAGATAAGGTCGAGGCTAAATTGAAAGAGCTTAAGGACGCTATATCTAGTGGGTCTACTCAAACTATCAAGGATGCCCTGGCTGCAGTGAACCAAGAAGTTATGCAGATTGGACAATCACTATACAGCCAGCCAGGAGCTTCAAGTGCTGAACCGTCCACCAAAGCATCTGGTTCAAGTGATAAATCATCTGGTGGAGACGTAGATGGAGAAGTGATTGATGCAGACTTCAGCGAAGGCAACTGAAAAAATGTAATTATGCCCACGTAATGTTTTACAACTTTCGATATTACCATAATAGTTTGGCTAGTTTAGTAAAATGCTTTACTCACATGTAGTTGGAGTATAAATCACATTAAGAGAGTGAAGTGTCTGTACTTATGTATATATGCAGTAGTTTCATAAGTGATTGCTCTGTTTTATTGAGATTAAATCACAGCAAAAAACCAATTTATCTAAAATCTGAAGTAGTGTATACAGGCTTTAAGAATCTGGACTTTCTTCTTCATGAATCTTTTCTTAGAAGCTGATTCAGTAGCAAATTCATCTGCTGCTGTTAAATCGAACTCGTGGTGAATTCCACAATACCCTTCCTTCACTGATCTTTACATGGAAGGTGTTCTCTTCGACAAGATCATTCTCAGAATTCTTAGAAGAGACCGGACATTTTATACTTGGAATTACTCTAAAAGATTTCACCAATACAATGTTCTTGTTCAGCTTGGGTTTGGGATGGTGGTCTGGTCAACTCTCCCGGGGTTCGGAGGGAAAGAGTTGTTATTGAAGTTGAAAACAAAAATCGGAAAAATCTACAGATTTTGATCTTGGGTTTTATGCATTTTGGCTTTCGAAAATGAGGTAAATGGACTCATTTGAAAGGATATGGAGAAGAAAAGTAAATAAGTAGAAGACAAAGCTCGAACTGGAAGAATTACAGAGTAATGCACGGGAAATATAAAGCTGAGTGATGTTACCTTTGGAGTTGTACTATATTTTTATGTGAGTAGAGGACAAGAGAAGCAAGTAGGTTGACAGAATGTCTTTTTGACGAAGGCTCGAGATTGATATTGTTGTTCGACAATACTGTTTTGTCACCCAAAATGTTTATAAACAGCATGTACGCACATTATCTGTATTATATTGAAACATTATTGATGGCATTAGCGATCGAAATTTATTATGTTTAAGTATACTCCTCAACTCAATCGAGTTAAACTAGAATCTCTCTTTTCTTATTTTTCAAAAAGTTAACCTTTTCCTATTTCCTAAGTTCTATTTGAAATATTGGATCGTGTATGATACTAGATCAACTCCAAAAGAAGGGAATTCAAATATAAATGTACATTCATTTCGCATCTTGGTCCAACTCGGGTTTGAAAGTAAAGTGCCTAATTCAGTAATTCTTCTACTATTCAAATTGTCTAGCATCGCATTTTCTAGAGAATTCCCCTTAAGAAATAGTGCAAGCTACCTTTTAGAACCTTCGTTATGCCTCAAGTGTTGCTTGTCTAGAACTTTTCATCATCCCTGAAGTGCTGGTGCGTGTTTAACATTCCGATTAACTGAAGACAACTCCGTTTCTAGACTTTTCCACATTTTGGTGGCTATTTTTGGCTGCAATAAGTTTGCCCCTTATGTTTCAAGTAGCCTTATGTGCATTCCGTCTCTTAGCGTAGTGCCCTGTTTCCGCTAAAATTCATCCATGGCGTAGAGGGAAAGTGCCAGGGGCAGATGTAGGGGTGGACTGGTTATTACTAGAGTTTTTGTATGAATTATAGAATCCAATGATAGTATATGAGGTTCAAGTATTTGTCGCTTATATTAGACACAAAATTGTTAGTCTAATCATGTGCAGCTCAAATATATTTTTCTTGTAAAGCTTGATACGTCACAATTTCGTAAGCGGGTGGAGGAAATACTTGAATCCGGATTTTTTTGTCTACTTATAATACTATATTGAGCCACCGAACTGAAAGCTTAAAATATGTCGTCAACACTGTTAGGTTATTACATTAATTTAATGAATGTGTGGTGCTTTATAATCTTGGTTTGTGTAGAACATAATACGACAGAAATAGCAACTTCATACTGCACTCGCTTATAGTCCGTACACAATGCCTCGGAAGTTCTTGAACGAAAAGGTTACAAAAGCAGTAATTATCGCACCAGCATACTTGAATGATTCCGTGGTTGTGCTGGTTTGGATGTTCTCTGTAACATCAATGAACCTTCGGATGCTTAATCCATGTAAAAATTACTCAACAATAATCAATCAGAACTCGAGTTGCAGGTATGCAAATATTTTTGCGAATATACTCATAATTTGAATCTCATTCCAGACGAGGCATTAATCCACAATATAAGAACAACACAAATGAAAAACTCTCTTTTAAGGATATGCAAAAAGCTCCATTCCTCACATTTGCAGAGTTTGTACAGCAACATTACAGCAGAATGATAGACCTATATATATATATATCCACTGCCAAAGAAGATAGATAATCTAAAGCTGAAAAAAAAAGTGCAATCTTACAAGAGAATGACATATCCATTGCTTAATACAAGAAAACAAACTAAGCTTTATTCCCAATAAACTTAGGTCGGCTACATGAATCCTTGTGCACCATTCTGGTCCATTCATTTTCTACAAGGAAACTTTCAAGTTTTCAACAGGCGTTTGGAGATCTTATAATGCGAGGTTCTGCATCAATAAGCATTTTGACGACTTCTTTCATATTCGGTCGAAGATTTGGAAGTTTTGTTGTGCATACTGCAGCAATCTCCAAGAACTTTATCATACCTCCCTTGACAAAATCAGAAACCACCTTAGGATCAAGAACTTTAACAATGTTGTCTTGGTCATTTAAATGAGTCGAAACCCAGTAAACGATATCCTTTCCTTCACCATAAACCTCCTCGATTGGCGTTCTACCTGTCACTAATTCCAACAGAACCACTCCAAAACTGTATATGTCACTCTTTTCAGTGACCTTGAAGGAATATGCCAACTCTGCAGAGAAATGTCATAGTTAAAACCAAAATAGTAGCTTTTAAATATCAAGATCCCTAGTCATGATGGATTTGAGAGATTAACAAATTTAAATTAATGTGGAATGATTTTAAGTGAAAGATCATAAGTAGTGAATAGTTTCAAGTATCTTAAAACTAACCAGGAGCAATATATCCATGAGTTCCTGCGAAACAACTGCATTCAGATCCTCTAGGAGAAACTTCTGCAATCTTCGCAACACCAAAATCAGCAATCTTGGCTTCATAATCCTCACCTAGTAATATATTGGTTGATTTGATATCCCTATGAATAATTGGTGGGGAGCAATCATGGTGTAGGTAAGCTATTCCTTTAGCAGCACCTAATGCGATTCTGTACCTTTGATACCAATCAAGTTCCGGTCTCCCCATCTTAATTTCTCGATTAAGGGCCTGAAACAGGTTCCCATTATCCATGTACTCGAACACCAAAAAATTTGAACCTCCTTTCATCAGACAAGCATATAGCTTTAGAATATTTCGATGCCTAATCTTTCCAAGAATTTCCATTTCTGCTGCAAAGAGTTTCACGCTGTTTCCCTTCCACAGCTGCTTCACAGCAACTGTACCACAACCTTTCTTCAAATCTAGTCGATAAACTTTTCCAGTGCCTCCACTGCCAATCAAATTATCCTCATCCAGGCCACTTATCTCATCCACATCAAATTCCATGTGGTGGAAGCTCTTGAGCTTCCATTTCGGACGTATTCCCTTTTCTTCTTCCAGGTGCTCTTCTGCATCAGTTCGACTTTGCTTGAAGTTCAAGTAACTCACGAGCAGTAAACCACCTAAAATAACAACCAGAGCGAGCAATATAATACAGAACAAAACTAATTTACTTTTACCGAAGTCCTTGTGACTATTCTTTCCATTGCAAGGACCAAACCCTGAGTTCATTGATCTTTTGATGGTTTCATCGACACAAAGTCCTTTGTTTCCAACAAATGCCTTGTCCCCGGCCACAGTCAGAAAATCAGAGGGAACACTTCCCGATAGCTGGTTATTTGACAGATCAACTGAAGACAGCTTCAACTTATCCAATTTTTTTGGAATTGATCCTGTGAGTCTGTTTCTTGAAAGATTCAAAGAGTTTAAAGTGGCCATAGTTGAGAAAGTACTGGGAATGCTACCGGTCAGAAAATTTGAAGCAAGATTTAAGTCCACAAGCCGAGTACACTCTGCTAATTCTGCCGGTATTGATCCAATTAGTGCATTTTCTTCCAAATGCAAAGATGATATCTGTTTTAAAGCACCAATTTCTAATGGAATTCTGCCAGAAAAGTTGTTATTATCCAAATATAACCGTTCCAATTGCACGAGTTTTCCAAGTTCTTTTGGGAGATCTCCTGAAAATCTATTGTTTGACAGCACTAGCCCTTGCAAATTCAGAGAAGCCCCAATTCGCGGAGATACACTGCCAGTGAAATCATTATCACTGAAATCCATCATATTCACATTAGGAAGCTCCCATACGCCATCAGGAATACTTCCAGTCAGCTGGTTCTGATTGATTCTCAACCGTTCCAAAGGAAAACATTCTGCATAAGTATCAGGGAAGCTCCCGGAAAACTTGTTTTCCAAAGCGAGCAGTTTCTGTAAATTCTTGTTCTGGCACAAATATTTCGGGAATCCACCAGAAAAATTATTTTCAGATATGTCAACACTGTTTAATGGGGAAAAGCGGCCAAGATTGGGTGGCAGTTCTCCAGAAAAACTGTTCTTGTATATAGAAAAGGCATTGAGTTCCTGCATATCACCAAATGCTGATGGGATTTCTCCAGAGAAGTTGTTCTTGAATAAGTGAAACACCGTTAATTTCTTCAGATTGCCAATTTCTTGAGGAATTTCACCATACATTTGGTTTGCAGATATATCAATTTCTTGCAAAAGAGTGAGCTCTCCAAGTTCTTGTGGAATTTCACCTGTCAAGTTGTTCTGATAAAGCTCAATTTTCCACAAATTTTTTAGGTTGCCAATGGACTTTGGGATGTTTCCAGTAATCTTATTCATGCAAATATCCAATGTCCCCAGTGCCTCCAGTTCAAAAATAGATTCCGGGATTTCCCCCCGCAAGTTTGATCCGGCAAGGTAAAGCCAGTACAAGCTTTTCAAATTACCTAGGCCATCTGGAATTTCTCCCTCAACGTAGTCATTGTCCCCAAGGCCTAATGAAACCAAATGAGTCAAATTTCCAACCCAAGCTGGGAATTCACCGGAGAAATAGTTATCCGAGAGATCAAAAATCTCCAAGTTGATCAAATTGGACAAATCAGGAATGCTGCCATTCATATTGTTAACAGATACATTCAAAACCTTGAGATTGGTGCATTTGCTCAGTTCCTTCGGAAGAATTCCAGATATAAGGTTTGAAGGTAGAACTAAAGAAGTGAGGTTTTGAAGTACAGAAAGTGATGGGGATATTACACCAGAAAGAGACTTGTTATTAAGTGAAATATGAGTGACTAATCCAGTTTTTCCATCACATGTAATGCCATTAAATTGGCAAGGAGAATCTGAATCTTTCCATGAATCTAAGTAATTCAAAGGATCATTAAGCTGCTTTTTAAATTCAAGTAGGGCCTGACTTTCTACTGGCAAGCACATGAATGGCTGGACATGGAATAAGAAAATTAATATAAAAATAAAAAATTGAAGAAGAGGAGATTTTGGTTGGCAGGCCATTGAAAGTATTGGAAGTGGCAAAAGAGTCATTTGACAAGGGGGAGACAAAGCCTGTGAAGACCTCCATTATTGCCACGGGTCTCCATCCTTTGGGAGCTGAAAACAAACAGACATAAACTCAACACCTAATAAATGGAAACAAATAACTAAAATATACTATTAATTATACTGCTAAAAAATAAATCACTATGAATATGGTACTTAATTTGTGTCTGACAAAAGGATATACTGCTATAGCAATACCATTTTCTTGTAAATTTCCTACTTGGTTAACATATTCTCACTGTAACAAAGAATTATATTAAGTTATAAACACCTTCATCATCTCTAAAAGTGTTGATTTATAAGACTGATGTTAAGATGACAAATTGTATTTAGTTGGGGATTAAAATTATGAGACAAGTCTCCCTTTTAAGTTTGAAAAAAGCAAGATACTTTTCACCAAAAGAACAACCCTTTTAAATTATTAAACTTGTTTGATATTATTAGTCTTAGGAAGAAAATCAAGACAAAATAAGCTACTTTTGAACAGATACACACCAGAATAGTGAATTTTACTCATTTTTATGCACTATCATTCTCTATATAACCCAGAAAAACATAAAAGTAGGAACAAATAAAACTGAAAGAAATGTTACCTGTAATTCTGATGATTGTAAAATTGTTTAAGATAATTATGAAAAAGAACTTTACATTCTAAGCAGAATCAATGAAAAATGACACCAAGAAATCTGAGTGGAATTCTTGGAATTTGAGGAGATAATTATTTGTCTATAATGGGATGTTTAATGAGGGAAGTTTTGAGTGGAAGAGAGAGAGAAAAGAGAAAAGCAATGCCAAATGATAGAAGATAAGAAGATGAATTATATATATTTATCTGAGATCAACTCTGTTTATGGAGGAGAAAAATGATAAAAATGGTAAAGGAAAACAGTCCGTGAAAAAAAATCCAGAACTGCCAAAAAGCTTTTACTTGATAATGATTTTTCTTTTGATTATAGTGAATGAAATGGCAGGACTATGCGTATACGTGGGGGACTGCACAACCAAATATATATAAGTATACGATTTAACATTTAATTGTGAACATTGTATCCATCCTCATCGAATTTCATAGACATGTCTTATCATTTATCAATTCTTGTAGGAGTGTATGAAAAATAGTATTAGCCACTCATAATTTGTCTTGTTATACCGCTAATTTTTCAAGTCAAGAGTCCATTATGGACATCCTTACGTGCCCCCTATATTCATGTAGCACAATCCAACCTATAAATCGGCCGACAACCCATCGTTCCATTTGATCATTTAATATAAGAACTTAAGCTCTACAAAGAAGCCACTTATATATTCATGTAAATAGTCAGCAATGAATTTCAAGTGTAAAATGAATTCATTTTTTGCTCAATTTGGCGACGCACAATTTTCATACATAGATTACTTTCAAGTTTTAATAACATATTTTTTTTTTTTATCTTATTTAAAACTTTAAATTGTTACAGAAAAATTATATATATTAATTTAAATATTATCTTCAAAAGTTAATGGAGTTCAATTTCTTTCCCAATTCAACCATTATCGATGAGCTGTGGGTGCAAAAGCAGGGGCTCCACTGCCCATTGCTTGAGGTCCACACCAATTATTGATATAGCTCAAACCCAATGTCAATAACGTAAAAAAGTTGAGCTAGCTCTTACTCACAAGAGGACACTTGTCTTATATAAATAGTTATGTCGACTCGACTTGACTCCATTTAAAAGACGGTCAAATAAACTTTTCAAAATAGCGAATTTTTCTTTCAAAAAAAAAAAAAATAAATAAATTATGTGGGCACTATAAAACTCGAAATTTAATATTTGTGGCCCACATGAATTAGAGTATTCCTTAGCTCCGTTTGATAGGACAAATTTTTCCTGAAACTAGGAAAATAAATTCCATTTTCCTGGTTTTGGCTTGTTTGATTATCAAAATTTTCTAGGGAAAATATTTCCCCCCACCCCTATTTTCCT
>CAIGRL010183796.1:0-14774 GCA_903798325.1 Fraxinus xanthoxyloides | reverse complement strand
CGATACAAAGACTAATTTAAACCCATTATTGCTTAAAAACTAAGTTCTTGCGAATATCTAGCACATGAAGAACATTACTAAGGCTAAGTTCCTTACCCGATGTCATCTTCAAAACAACTTTGCCTTATCCTTCAACCTTTGAATTTGAAGAGTTTCCTACGAACAATTTCTCACCATCGATTGGAGTGTAGGATGTAAACATTCATTTGTCAGCACAAATATGATAGGTAGCACCTGTATCCACCCACCATTCCATGAGATTTCCAACATTGTTTCATTTTGAAACAAACGGCCGACAAATTCATATATGATATACCATTAGATATTGCATCAAATTTGGTGATATTCACTTGGGCTTGCATCTTTGGTTTACGACAATCAGCAGAGCGATGTTCGGACTTGGTACAATTATAGAAATTCCCCTTGAACTTCTTTACATTCGTTTTGGATAGTTCAACATAATGCTTTCTTTTCTTGCTTTTGCTATTGGATTCCACCACATTAGCCTTAGCTTATGGTATATGACTTCCAACACGCTTGTCTAAATTTCGGTTATCTTCTTCAATTCTCAACCGGACAATGAGTTATTCAATATTCATCTCCTTGCACTTATGTTTGAGATAATTTTTGAAATCCTTCCACATGGGCAGAAATTTCTCGATAATTGCATCCACTTGAAATGAATCACTTAGAGATATATTCTTAGCGTGAATGTCATGGAGTATAACCTGCAATTCTTGAACCGACTGAAGAATTTTCCCACAAATGAACTTCTTAGTTCCAGTATCTTCAGTCTTGTATTTCTCTTCCAAAGATTCCTATAGTTCCTTTGTAGATCTCATGGAACTATATACATTATATAATGTGTTATCCAATCTATTCAAAATGTAGTTTTTGCATAAGAAGTCAGAATGTTTCTAAGCATGGAATGCAATCAATAATAACCTATTATTTTCCTTTTCTTGTACTGCGGAAGCATTTTCTTTCAAGAGTTTTGCCAAGTTTAGGGTCGTGAGGTAGAACAACATTTTCTGCTGCCATATTTTGAAATCACCCCACTAAACTTCTCCGATTTCTCTCTATGTCAAACGGAATTAGTATGAACGGTATGAGGGACAACTGTAATCGGCGGAATCACAATGGTATGAGCCTTGTTTGGTAACATTCCTTCCGAAGTTCCAATATACAAAGTATCATTGCAAAAGTATCGGTATTGATAACTGTATTCATTTCTTTTTACATAAAACAGAAGATAAATCGAAATCAAAATTTGATGGAACGAAATTAGTTTAACCAAATACAATTCAAGAGTAAAGTTATCACTCAAACCAAAAGATTCGACTTAAGAATGTTGGATGAGATATGATGGATTTGAGTGATGACTTTAAAACCAAAAATCAACTTACCAATCTTTACCAAATAAATTGGACAGAGTAATGGTAAGGATATGAGTAAAGCTCCAAAGAAAAGAATGTAACGTCAAACAATGTGTGTGCAAACTTGAGGTAAGAGTTGAACTCTTTATCTTTAAGTCAAATTTGCTCTGCAATGGTGCCTACAGATGATGACAATCGACTCCCAAGATACAACGAACAAACTTTTTGTGTTAGTAGCACTTCAAAAAACAAGAACAACGAACCAAAAATTGGTTTTTGTACTCTTTCAAATGAAAAATGAAAACACGGCTTTTATGCAAAACTTTGACTAGGAAAAATGATTAATTTAATGTTATGCTATGATTTCACATCATTGGGATAAACAAATGGACGTTCCAAGGGTCTACTTTATAGAGAATGAAAGGCTGTAAGTGAAGTGTCGGGCCCCAAACTCAACAACCTTTGCCAAGGGTCACGACATTTGCTATCGCTAGCCTGTCGTCCTTGTGTCAGAAACAGAGACTCTGCTGCCGCTGGCTTGTTGCTCGAGCACTAGGCAAGAGAAGGAGTTGTTCAAATTTTCAGCCAGTTTCTTCTATTTCTCCCAATTTTAGACCGTAATTTCTCATTCACCCGGAATTAATTTGGAGATTCCAAATATACCACGACGATCTACTCAACGAGTAGAATAAGTTAGTCTATTTATTTCCATAATTTGATTATCAAATCACGTCCCAATATTTGATCGAACTTGACACGTAAATCACTTTTTCATTGATTTTATACTTAACCAATTCCAACATTTAGTACATCGAATGAAGCAAATATAATAGGGTATGAAACAAACGTTTCATTTTGGTAATATCTAGTCGAGTTCAACCTATTGATGGGTTTATATGCGATTTCTGAACTTTCTGAAATTCGATTGGAATAACAAACTTCAATTGAAAAGAACACTGACCTTCTTACGAATATTCAGACAGAATATCACAACACAAATGTAAACTATTACAGATTAACAATCTCAAATCAGTAATTTGAGAAGAAACAGAAGAGAGAACCAAAACTAAAGTGTTCCTTCAAAAGGGCGAAATCCAGAGAAAAAAAGAATGAAATCCTAGAAGATGAAAATGCCAAATGAAATGGCATTAAAGAATAGAAGCCTCTAAAAGCTGATCCAACGGTGCAAAACAAACCATGTGTCGCAATCCCAATAAAAATCAATTTAATAAAGTTGCAACACCCAGAAAACATGATTTCACAAATTATAGGAGCACCATTCGAACAGGGTTCGAATCCCACAGTTTATTAATATAAATTTGAGAGTTTCTCTATACTTCCAGTTTTTCAATATTCTTATTGAATCAATGGATAGTTGATGGTCAGATTCTCAGTATTTAATTGAAACTATCCCTTCGTGGAAATTATGACTCTTTTTTTTACATAAAAAAACAGAGTTATGTTTCAAGCTGTTAAATTATTGCGCATTCTTGTTCACCCAATCTGCCCTCATGCATAGAATTCAGCATGCTACGGGATTCGATTATTTGCCTTTGAGTCGACCTCCTTGACTGTGTGCTCCGATATTCATGATTTAATGCACAATGCTTCAGGTTCTAATTGTTTACCTTGGCTATCACCTGCTGCTAACCAAGAGTCGCTAACTGTTTCAGAACAGCTTGCGTCCTTCAGCCATAGAGGTTAGAAGTTAAAGCTGAGCAAGTTATTTTTCGTTCTCCCTTGCTAAATCGGAACCTGCATTTCAGCTGTTGATGGAATTTGCCAATGCATCCGTTTGGCCCCCATTATTCGAAATTATAATGGTTGAAATAGTGTTTTTTGAAAAATATGTGGTTAAAAAAGAAGAATTTTTTTAGAGTTACGTGTAATATTATTTTATTGGAGAATGTATGATTGATAAGAAGAGAGAAAAATGAATTACAATTTTAATAGGGGGTCAAACACGTGCTTAATGAATTTGATTGAGAGAAATGGAGATACAAGACCTTGTCATGTTTTTAATGTAGTTCTTGTATAACAAAAATAAAACTGAAATTAAAATGTACCAATTTAGAATTCCAAGATTGATTATCACACTTTGGCAATGACTTTGAAGGAAGTTGAACATGCAAATAATGTTGAAGAGGTTCAAACTTCTGATTTTAATTAATTGAACAAGTTTAGACCACCTTTAGAGATTAATTATTTCACGTCATTGCAAAAGATAAATATTAACAAGCAATTATCTACTTTATAGAAAGGAAAGGAGGAGTGAAAGGGAATATTGTCTTATATGATACAAAAGTGTTAAAATTTTAAGACATGGGGGGAGTTACATTGTTTGATTTGTTAAAAAAAAGGTTGAACCCCAATTTTGAGAGCCCCCACCGCTCCGCCTCTAAAGTATCGTGGGGGAGGTAAATCGCGGGATGTACTTCAACAGGCCAGGGTACAAGAGCTGTCATACTGGTGCTCACAAAGAGTCCAATTCCAAACCTTGTTAAATGCAGGAATCGAACCCTTACACTGCGGCTGTCAGCTCAGGTAAGACTATCTCACTCCTATTCTTTACACCATTGAACTATGCCCCGAAGGCTACATTGAGTAATTAGTAGTTTTTACTACATGATGCAAAAGGCAGCAACAATAATAGAACACAATCATGATTCCGTGATTCGAGCATGAATAATGAGAGTAATCAATAATTGAACAAAAGATTCCAACTATTTTATTTAATTAAAAATCAACCAAGGCGACAGCTAGCACATCAAGTGTTTAAATAAGTGAAAACAAAAAGGAAAAAAAAAAAAAGCAGGAAAAATTCCCTAGTCTAATTAGGATGCAATTTCCCTTAAGGAGAACCTAATTTTTTCTAGTTTGTTGGTAAGTTAGACTTAATTAGTACAGTAGATAATACTAAGAAAAAACTTAAAATCTTATTTGTAAAATTTAGCCCTGTTTGATGGCCGTTATTTCGAATATTATTTTTTTGGATAATGTGTGGTTAAAAAATAAGGAAAAATTTTGAGTGTATGTATAAAATATTTTATTATGTGAATATGTGGTTGAAAATGAGTATGCAAATTAAAGAGTTTTGGAATAATGAATGTCAAACACGGACTTCGTATCCTACTTAATACTATCTTCTAAACATGTAGTTTAATTATTTTACAATAAACTTGAACCTGTTCAATGATATCTACCCCTAGATTTTCATCAGTTTTTGAAGATGATAGCATTTGAAAGCATTTAACGGAAAGAAAATAAGGAAAAAATACATCCCCAATAGAAAACCAAAGTATGTAATTACTTTAGAGTTCTATAAATAGCTAATGTCCTTGGATGATATCTTGTACAGTAATTAATTCTTAAATATATGTCAGTAACAAACATGAAGAGCACAACGAAGATAGAAGTTGTGGTTGCCATGTTGATGATGGTGGTCATATCGGCTCATGGAAGTTCTTTTAAGAAATGCATGAATCAGTGTAAAGGAAAAGTACTGGTTTGTAGCGTGTTATGTGGAACTGAGTGTGGCCACTCCAGTCCCCTCGTTGGCTCCTCGTCTGCCCAACAATTTCTTGATGGTCCTGAAAATAGTGGAAACACAGATGAAGATAAGACGGCCATGAGTGGAAGAAAAATTGCAGCTGGAACAACTGCTTGAAGAGTAATATATTTTCATTTCTTGTTTGCTGAAAGACTTAATGCAATTTTAATAAAACTGATCACTTCAAGCTGTTTTGACTCAATAAAAGAAGAAAAGCGTATTCTGCTTCTACAGTGTTTCCCGTTTGCTCACTTTGTTAATCAGAGTCAAAAGCATAGATTTGAAATAATTCTACAAATTAATAATTTATATCATAAGGGTGGATAATCTGTAGTGCAATTTTTAATAATTCTGCTTAGAGTATAGCATTCATTATACACGAAACTATTTTTAGTTATTCACCAGAATCAAATGGTATTTTGAAACCAAAATTGTAAAAGAAAAAAATAGAACTCTAAATAAATCATGAAAAGATGCATACGTTTTTGTTGACGTAGGTACTCGCAGCCGCTATTCTTGTGTAAAGCTCGCTCCATGTGCACTAGTCTGTAAATAACACATAAGAGGTAAAATGCACTAGGCAAGCCCGGTGCGACATGCTCAACTGAGAAAGTGTTAGCAGGGATTCGAACTTATAACATTTGATCTCTGCGTTCACCTGCTCCACCAACTCGGCCATTCCCGAAAGAGTAAAAAAAGAAAAAGAAAAAGGGAAGCACTATTAAATAGAAGGGCATTTTAAAAAATGTCCACTTTTTCAAGTGTCAATTGAAAAATGTCCACCATTTCGAATTTTGCACCAAATTGCCCATTATACCCTTAATGGAAAAATGAAGCAATTTGTTTTTTTTTTCCATAAATTTCGAGAAGTAACTTTCATGAGAAGCTATATTCAAATGATATTCTCGACATTTCAAATGTCGTTCTTCCAATTAGCTTCCAATTTTGTCCAATTGTGTCCTAGAATATTCGGACCTTCATCCAAAATCGAGGGTGTTTGGTGGGGACTAAAATTAGATTTTAAGTAGATTGTAATAGAAAATTTTGAAATGTGCGGCTGAAAAGTTGTGGGACCCATGAAAGATGTGGTTAATATTAATTGTTTGACTTTGACTCGAATTAAAATCGGATTTTGATTTGGACCAAACATGGGCATTATCTTTTTTGTCAAATTAATGCTCCAAATTACCTTTTTTCTTGTTCATTTTCAAATTGGAAATTTAGCAGACTAAAGTCAAAGAAAATATAAAAAGAGTAGACATTTGCTCAATTAATCAACTTTCAAGTAAATTTAAGATCCTACATAAGCATATAAAAATACCCTCATCAATATTTGGGTTAATTAATATAAACATTTTCTAGTGTTTGCCCCTATTGATCAAAAAATATGCCTTGTTTTTTTTTCTTTTTTTTTCGCCAACTTAGGATGAAGCTTAAATGCACAAAGTAAAAGGAATCTAGCACATATTTTTCTTTAAGATGGATGTTTATGTACACTGGGCTTTGACACAAAATAGATTTCCTCGCATTCCTCCCCTCAATGTGAGTTGTTCCCTATTTATAGTGCGGGGACCTATGTCATTGCCCCTTATCTAGGTCAAACAACAATCTCGTCCTTGGAAAATGAGCCACTTGAGTGTCTCTATGACGACTCTAATTGGTGGAGGGCAGTGCCCACAAGCCTTGACCAGCTATGACCACCTTTCGACCTAGGTTGTCCCATCATGCATGTAATTGGCCAGATCCTAGTGTTGTTGTCATCAAGGGAGACAAACTGCCTTCAAGATAATGAATAGGTTGAGTTTTATTTCTCCTCCGAGCTCCATTCATTTTCTTCCAACATTCCTTCATTGTATTATCCTTCTTTCTATTGCTCCCCATTTCTCTCTGTAGAGAGTAGCGAGGTAGAACAATTACCATTTTGAGCTGGGGTGTTTTAGATGCACCTGTATGAGTAAGCCACATGGCTTCCTTATTATATTCTTATTTAGTTCATGTCTATTGATGTCGTAACAACCCATATGCTTGGAAAGAGGAAAAGAAGAAACATAAGTTACAAGAACTGAGAAAGATTGCTTGAATGATTCCCATGACTAAGGTGACGACTGTATATCATTAATAATGTGCATACTATAAAACCTCTAGTTGATTACACATATCTAAATCAATTTAAAGTAAATCCAAATATGATTATTGCAATATGTTCTCCACCATAAATGTAATGTAAGTATAGTCTATAGACTATAAATAGTGTGACTTGAAGTCCCGTCTGGCATTCCATCCATCTTGAATTATACAATACAACAATGAATGCTGAAATCGATGCGAGATTGTCCTCTGTGTTTACCTTACATAGTGCCATGATTCGGCTACTCCAGTCGGTAGTTGCTACCTGTAAAATGGGGCCGGGAATTTCTCCCCTATTATACCACCGGCGTGAGAATCAGTAATCGATTTTTTAAGAGTGGGAAGATGTGTATATCGCTATTCCTCACACCAATTCCCAACTTGGATAATTATCAATGCCATCTTGTATCACTTACATACTTTTTCTTACGTGCTGTTTTTTAATTTAAACAGGTCTATCGATTCAATTGCCGTAGAGACACACAAAAAAACTGCACAAGTGGCACTCCACAATTGGTTTTCAAATTTGGGAAGGAGATTTGTCCCCAAAAATTCAAAATTTTCAATATTTTTACCACTATTTAAGGTGGTTTTTTTTTTTTTTTTGCCAACTCAAGATGAAGCCTAAATGCACAAAGTAAAAGGAATCTAGCACATATTTTTCTTTTAGATGGATGCTTATATATGCTTAGCATTGGCACAAAATAGATTTCCTTGCGTTCCTCCTCTCAAGGCGAGTTGTTCCCTATTTATAGTAATTGTTGATTAATATGTTGGAATATATCTTAATTCTATGTAATTTAAGTTTTGTAGGATAACATGATGAATGTAGCTGAAATAAAGAGAAGTAAGTGGAAAAAGGACCAAACTAAAGGAAATGAAAGTTCAGGGACCAAATTACAAATATTCAAAAGATGACTCGGAAGGCAAAACGAAGATATGAAGATGATGAAGTCAAATTGAGCTAAGGAATAAAACATTGGATAAGAAGAAACAAGGAAAGAGGTTAAGAGTCGAGCAACCCAAGTTGGAGGACTAAAATGAAGACTTTGGAAGTTATACAACACCATGTGGTCGCATAGTGTTGTCTACCATGCGACCGCACACACTACTTTAGGGAATGGATACACCAACTTTCCATGAACTATGCGACCGCATGCTGATGAACTATGTGGTCGCATAGTTATGTTCACGGGAGGGGGGATAGGCAATATTTAGTTTCCTAATCTCGTTAACTACCTACGGAAGCAAGTGGGGACTCATGTATTTGAACCCTAATAGGTCCCAGAAATTAGGAGAATGCCTCCATGCATAATTTTCTCTAATTTTTGCTCAAGATTTCCATGAAGAACTAAAATTCTTGGTGAAACTAGGAAGTAACTCATTGGATTTGGAGATTTCACACTCTCTATTCTTGTAATTTGATCTTTCCTTGTTGAATAATTCTAAGATTTAGACTTTTCTTACAAGAATTTGTTTGAGATAGATTTAACTTTTATTAAATTCTTCATAGATCTAGTCACACTATTTCTATTGAATAATTGAAGTATTTGTTGAATTTTAATTTCGAATTTATATTATTGGTGTGATTAATTATTGCCTTGTGTTTGATGTATATGACCGTTTCTTAATCTTATTCCAATGAAAAATGTAGGAATGTGTTATAGGAGATCTAGATCCTTGGATTACAATTTAAATAAATTGATTTCCAACGATATATCTTCCGATTACAGAGCTGTGAGGAAAACCTCTAATTGAGTAAAAAGAATGATTAATTGATGTTGACTGACGCAATCCAATTGAGGGAATTTCAGTGCTTAGCTATGCCAAACATTAATTTTAATTTTGTTATTTCAAACTTTGATATAAAGTTCACTAAAGTAATACATTATATTACACATTCCAAGAGAACATTCACATTTTGATCATTTGAGCAATTTTCCATCTCCCTATGGAATTGACACCCTAAAGTCGTGCTACAAATACCGTGTTATTCTTTGGGCGTAAGCATCGTTGTTGGGAAGAAGACATAAAATACCAAGGGATCGACTGAAATGGGTAATATCTTTAGTTAGTTTAATTTTCTTATTTCTTATTTTTTTTTTATTTTCATATAGTTTAGTTTTCGTATTTTATGAGCACAGATCAAGGCTTGCATGGAATCTCTACCGAAGGATCTTTACCATTTTTGAATCGCTTTCTAACCCTATCTTTGATACTATATCCATTGCCACATAACACCACACTACACAACATTATGAATGATAGTGAACATGGCGATGCTCCTTATAGGACTTCACCCACACGAATGTTCACACCATCATGCATCATGTTTCTGCCTAATATGCAACGTATGGAACAGAAACCATGAATGATTCAACTTCTTCCCACTTTTAATGGACTTAAAAATAAAAATCCATACGTACATATTAGATAATTTAAGGAGGTGGTCACAACTTCCACAACCAACATGGTACAACGGGCACAACAAGCCATTTTCACTTAAAAAAAGGAACTAAAAGCTGGTTGTATTCGTTGAAACCACGGTCGATTGGCACTTGGACTAAAATGACTCAAGCATTCTTTAATAAATACTTTCCCCACCATAAAAATAGTGTTTTAAAGAAACAAATTTCATCATTTATTCAAAAGGATAACAAAACCTTATACAAAGCCTCGAAAAGATATACAAAACTACAAGCCCTTCGCCTCTACCACGGCTATTAGAATTGACACCTAGGAAGCATCAATTCGTAGAGATGATGTGTAACAGTGAATTTTTACAAAAAGATCATAATGAGGCTATAGAATATCTAGATGACCTAGCGGAAAAAGTTCATACTTGGATCGGACCTAGTGCCACTAACAGTACCAATAGGTCACAAGCCACATAAGATCCTACTAGCACATGTATCTTTCATATTTGGGATAGGGATAGCCTTGGAGCCAAAGTAGAAGCCCTCACTAGAGAAATAGATACCCTATGTGCTAAGGATTCGAAATCTATACAGAATGTATCCCGTGTTGAGCCTCTAGGACCCTATTTTGTGTGTGGTAGAATGCTCATCTAGCACAAGAGTATTGTACTTTTGCTGACATGAGGAGGTCTATGAGGAGCACTGTAACGCCTTAGGTACATACAAAAAGCCCTATGCTCCGTTTTTGAAAACCTACAATTCGAGGTGGCAGAATCACACCAATTTCAGTTGGAAATCTGAAAACCAGCAACCTATCCAACCATCTAGAGCTTGTAATACACCTTCATATCAACCTACGATTTCTAGGAACGTTTTAGAAGACACCTTACATGCTTTTATAGAGTCAGAAGATAAGACAAATCAGAAGTTTAAGACTATGATCACTCAGGTAGTTAATGAAAGCAAAGAGATAAAAAATCATATGTCTAAGTTGACTAATGCCTTAGCTATAGGGGAGCATGAGAAATTTCTAGCTCTACCTCAGCCAAATCTTAAGGGGCAACACATGGCACAAACCTCATAATCGAAAGAAAACAATCTTAAGAAAGTGAATGCCATAACCACTAGATCAGGGAAAGTTATAGAACCAATCCTCAAGCATAAGAAAACTGAAAAGTAGTCTAGTGAAAGTAGCGTTAATGCTAAAGTGGTAGAAAATTCGGTTAGACTGCATTTTCCTCAAGCTCTTAAGCCTACACAGAATCTTGCCGGTCAACAACGTGAAATCGTAGAACACCCTAAGCAAGTAAAAATCAATTTGTCTCTTTTGTGTGTGATTTCTCAGGTTCCTACATATGCTAAAGTCCTTAAGGACTTGGGCACTGTGAAGAGAAAATACCATGTCAAGAAAACTGCTTTCCCGACCGAGGAAGTGAGTGTGGTGATTGAGCAAAAGATCCCATCGAAGTATAAGGACCTCAGTTGTCCTACTGTGTCTTGTGTCATTGGGATTCGTGATTTTGCAAAAGCTCATCTTGATTTATGGACAAGTATAAATCTCATGCCTTATGTAATTTACTTGTTGTTAGGTTTAGGTAAGATAAAACCAATTTATGTGGTCTTACAATTAGCTGATAGGTAGGGAATAGTTGAGGTATTAGTTCAAATTGACAAATTTTACTATCCTGTGGACTTTTTTGGTTTTGGATGTAATGGTTGATGTAAATGTTGATTCAAAATCCTTATTATTCTTGGTAGACCTTTTCTTACTATAGCTAATGCTCTTATAAATTGCTGGAATGATCTAATGAAGCTTTCTTTTGGGACATGATTTTAGAAATCAATATTTTTCACATCATAAGGCAGTCATAAGAGGATGATGAGTGTAAAACATTCATAATTGATGTACTCACTTAGAAGCAAACACGTGCAAACACCGACTTCGACCCTTTAAACTCTTTTCTCTTAAATTCTGAAATTCCAGCTAGTTTTGATGATGAGAAGTATACTAACATTTGTGTTGTGTTTGCAAAATTGTAGGATTATGAAGCATCACCATGGCAGCCCAAGTTCGAAGATTTTCCAAAAAAGACTGGGGGACAGAAGCCATCAAGCATTGACAGTCCTAAACCAGAGTTGAAACCACTACCTCTAAGACTAAAACATGAATTTATTGGACCATGTGATACCTTCCATATAATTATTTCTTCGAACTTGAATGCATGGCAATGTAAGCAACTGTTGAACATTCTGAATGAGCACCAATCTGCATTAGGCTAGACTATAGCTACATAAAAGGTATTAGCCCTTTAATTTGCTCACATAGGATTCATCTAGAAGAAGGAACTAATCCTAGGACAGACCTACAACATATGTCAAACCCCACAATGAAAGATGTAGTGAAAAATGAGGTGCTTAAATTGTTAGATGCATGTATCGTTTACCCTATCACGGATAGTAAATGGGTTAGTCCTAGATAGGTAGTTTCTAAAAAGTCAGGAGTCATGGTAGTGAAAAATGAATTAGGTGAAATGGTCCTCACAAAAAAAATGATTGGTTGGCGCATGTACGTAGATTATAGGAAAGTAAATGCTGTTACCTATAAAGATCACTTTTTCCTCCCCTTTCTGCATCAAGTTTTAGAGCTTGTGGGTGTCCATCATTTTTACTATTTTCTTGATGGCTACTCTGGTTCTATCAAATTGAAATTTCATTAGAGGACCAAGAAAAGACCACATTTACTTGTCCCGTTGGCACATAAGCATTTCGTAGGAGGCACCATTTGGTCTTTGTAATGCTCCGGCCACATTCCAAAGATGCATGACTAGTATATTTAGTAAAATGGTAAAGAATTTCGTGGAAGTATTCATGGATGACTTGATTGTGTTTGAAACTTCTTTTGATGCATGCCTGTTAAATTTGAAGAGAGTTTTGACATGATGTGAGGAAAAAAAGGGTCAGTTTTAAATTGAAAAAAAGTATCATTTCATAGTACCTTCGGAAATTATCTTAGGGCATGTGATTTTTTCTAGGGGGATAGAGGTTGACAAGTCTAAAATTGAGCTAATATGCAAATTGCATGTACCTAATAATAAAAGAGGTTAGATCAGTTTCAGGCCATGCAGGTTTCTATAGAAGGTTTATACAAAACTTTTTATCTATCTCTAGATCATTGTGTAACCTTCTAAATAAAGATGTCACTTTTGAATTGACTTCTGAACGTCAAGATGTATTTGAAACATTGATTCACAAACTCATTTCAACACACATCTTGTGTGATACTAGTGATTACGTGGTAGGTACAGTTCTTGGGCAACGCAGAGAAGGTAAGCCTTTTGTGATTTACTAAATTTTTACCAGTGCTCATACTATTGAAAAAGAGTTACTAGTTGTAGTCTTTGTGCTTGATAAATTTAGATCTTATTAAATTGGATTTTCCATTACAATCTTCACAGATCATGCAGCCCTTAAATACCTTCTTGCAAAGAAAGATGCTAAGGCGCAATTAATACGGTGGATCTTACTTTTTTCAATAATTTGACATCACCATTAAAGACAATAAGGGAGTGGAGAATGTGCTTGCTGACAATCTATCAATGCTAACTTTCAGGGACAGCACAATCACATTGCCAATCAGAGATGAATTTCTAGACGAGAATTTGTTTTGTCTCTTCTCTACCATGGTTTGCTCTCATTGTGAACTATTTGGATATAGGTGAGATTCCTAAAGAGTGGAGCGCACAGGACAAGAGGAAGTTCTTGTTAGAGATGCATGGTTTTATTGGGATGATCCATGTCTATTTAAATATTGCCCCGACCAAATTTTAAGACGCTGTGTCCTTGATGAGGAGATACATAGTGTGCTAAATTTTTTTCATACCCACGCATGTGGAGGCCATTTTTCTATAAAAAAGACTACTGCAAAAATTTTACAATGTGGTTTCTACTAACCTACTTTATTTAAGGACACTAATGATTACTTTAAATCTTGTGAAAGATGTCAAGAATTAGGTTCTTTATCCCGTCGTAACATGATGCCCCTTAATCCCATTTTGGTAATTGAAATATTTGAGCATTGGGAAATTGATTTTATGGGACCTTTTCCACCATTTTTTGGTCATTTCTACATTATTTTGGTAGTTGATTATTTGTCTAAATGGGTAGAAGCATCAGCTTGTAGGGCTAATGACAATAAAATTGTTGTTAAATTTTTGAAATAAAATGTTTTGTCTCAGTTTGGCACACCATGAAAGCCCAAGATAGGCCAACCAAGAGGAGGATGAATTGATTTTTAAATCTTTTTCGTTAACTATTCAAGATTTTAAACTAATGATCACACAAATGATAAAGAATAAACTAAAAGAAAATAAACACGTAGATGAAACGATATACGTTTGTACAAAGTAAAATGTTGAGTAAAAGAGATAGAGAGAGCAAATGATATGTTATGGAGGTTCGATCCAATGCAATGATCTACGTCCCTTGTTACCAAGCTCTCCATCACGAGCAAGACCTTTTTCATTATGTTGATTGACTTGTGGTGCAATCCAACCCTTTACAACGCTTTCGGTGACTTACAACCAAGGAGCACCGATCTTTTTACAATGTTGAGCTTTCTGGGACCTCAACATAACCCAAAATTCAAAAACGAATTTACAAGTGAAATCTTCTCTTCTTATTGAATGATACAATCAAGGTTGATAACAAGAAGATAAGAGGTAAACATTTCAATAGATGACAATAAGTATAGTTCAAAGTGTTGATACGAAAAAGTTCTTGAAGAACTAAGGATTTTCACAAAGTTAATCACTCAAAAGTTTTTCAAGAATTTGATGCTTTTGATCTTCTTAAAGATGGAGAATATGGTAGTTGTGATCAATAAAAACCTCACTTTAATACTCAAGAATTGTCAATGCAAGTGGAGAAATGGTGAGGTACTTATAGCATTCAAACGGTCAAAAAATATGTCGTACCAGACGCACTATACCGGATGGTCAATTAGCCATTATTTTTTGTCAGAAAATTAGATCGTTTGAAAAATGACCGTTGGAGCAATTTTGACCATACCGGACGTCCAGTACAACCACAATTGCTCGAAACGTCCTTGTTTTTTAATTTTGTCAAATGTAAGTGTTGGAGAGACGTTTAAAATATTTTTCAAAGTGTTTTGTCATACTTAAAAAATATGTGTCACACGATTTTTAGTTTTGAAAAACACGATCTTCTAGTGAACCATTTTTGTCGTGAGTAAAATCAAAAACTTTTGAGCTTGTCACTATGCATTACCAAGTATTGAAATGTTTT
>CAIGRL010183777.1:0-18004 GCA_903798325.1 Fraxinus xanthoxyloides | reverse complement strand
ATAACACTATATTTCTTAACAAAGATATCACGGAGGCCGAATTCTCCTCGGGTCTTGGGAGCCCGTGGTTCATGATCACAAGGGAGCTTACGCGAGATTGGCTAAGTGTCTCAAGGAGGTCGCTGCAACCCATGTCGAGGCCTAACCCAGACCTCAGTACAAGGCTCTTAGCCCGAGGTTTTAAAGTCGGCAGGGGTGTTTTGATGGCAACCTTGGACATGGAGTGGACAAGGATGAAGACTTTTCTTATAGGAGGCAAAATGACGTCCTCAGGACAAGAGGTTAATGGTCTAGCATGGGTTCACCGATTCACGAGACCTCATACGGTCAAGTCGTGCTCAACCATGTTACGTAAGAGACCTCGGGCATTAGTGGCCACACATGATCATGCCTTGTCAAATGAAAGGACGTGTGTGCCGTTCTAGGAGGTCTTGTGTTATGGGGTAATTATCGAGGGCCTAACCGGACCTTGGTAGAGGAGTAATCATTGGCAGGGATGTTCGTATGGCAACCTCGAGCATGGAGTGGACAAGAGGTTAGGGATTTGCCTTTTAGGATGCCAAATCGGTCCACGTCATTTGGCATCGTAAAAGGCAAATCCCTAACCTCTTGATAAAGCCAAAATTGGTGAACTCGGACTCGATCCTCAACCTTTTGTCCGAGTTCACCAATTTTGGCTTTATAAGGCCAATAACAAGCTGAGTTGTTGATTGGATTCAAGAAACCAAAGACCCACCCATAGTTATAAGTTGGCCTGACTAGGGTCGACAGTCAGAGCATCTCCAACACAATTTACGATTGCTAAATTTCCACTTAAGAAAATAGATATTTTCTGAACAAATCCATGCCCAGTTGCTAAAATATTACTATATTTCATACTTTATACTCTCCAATCAGTTTTCTCAAATTATACTGGAAAGATTACTAATTTTTGTGCCAAATTTTGAAATATTATCTCTTGATTCCGTGAATCGAACCTATATCTCCTTGCTGTTAATTTGAAGTTGAGATCTGTTGTGCACCCAAATAATTATTGGCATATCATTTTTAAATTAACATGTCATCTCAAATTTATCCTCGTTAACTTGACCACCAATCCACCAAATTAATCTCAACTCGTTATTTGATAATGTCTGTCTCCTTTCTCGGATCATCTTATCTGACCTCTTATGATGCATTGGATTAATTCTAATTAATCACTACCAATTTCCTAAGCTTTCATTTTTTAGTGAAAAAAATATAACCCTAATGTGAAAATGCATTAATTACATAAAAATCATGAAATTATGAAGATTAATTAAACTAAGAATCCTAATTTTGCAGTCAAATGAAAAGAATGCAGATTTCATTCTTCTTCATAAGCCTATTCCACTTGAAATGTGCCAATGTTTGGGGTTGGGCTTGAATTGAGCCTTCCTTGTGATAGTTCTCAATTGCCCTGTACTTCCTGTGGAATAACCGCTCACCACTTTTAGTTTTCAGATTAATATGTTACCACTAGCTTTTGCAATATGCAACTTATTATCTACATAACTGTAATTGCCACATTCTAGTAACTTTCTAATTCTGTTATTTTTCCTTTTTTCAATTATTGAAAATGTTGACCCCAAAAAATGTACAAATGATGTGGTCAACAAATCTCAAGATTTATCACGTCCATGCAAGCTTGGTTCTTGCACACTTGGATTGACCGTTAGCCACACGTGGCCTTCTCCGGAGAGGGTGGAGTTGGCCACGCGCACTCCAACGATCAATTCAGTTGAAGAAACAATTACAGGAGTGTGGGAGAACTTTAAATGTGAGCATCCAATATAAAAATAGGGTCGGCTTTGGGGGGAAGTAAGTATGATAGCAAGATTATAATTTTGAGAGTCTAAACTTGCATTACCCCTGAATATCACTAAATGTAAGCTTTTATACTTGGGTATTGACGGATAAAAACCGTTAGATGGGGATGCACGTGGCCCCATCCAAATGACTGACATCTCTTGTCGTAGACATCAATTAATAACAGCCTTAAACGCGGTCCAGTTGGTGGCTTTGGACTTAAACAAATAGGTTTGCAGTGTCAGCGATGATAGTGACTTGTCTTGTCTAGGGCTGGACAAAAATCAATTCAAATCATTCAAACCTATCAATCCAACCCAAATGAATCGATTTGAGTTGGTTTTTTAGTTCAATTGGGTTGGGTTCGGTTTAGGAAATCAAATTTTATATCGGGTTGGGTTAGGTTGCAGATTATCTATTAAAATTCAATCAAACCCAACCCAATCCAATAAACTAAAAAATATTAAAAAGAAAATTAGTACTTAAAACAAAAAAATCTAAAACATAATGATCAAAATTCTCTTCTGCCTTTCATTGCTGCTCATGCCTCGGCTTCTCGACCAATTTTTTTACGTGATTTTTGATTAAATGCTTGGATTGAAGGAGAAGAATTACATTATTCAATAGCTATAATATGCATATATTCACCATGTATTTAGATTAATTTAATATGTATTTCATTTGATCATTGTATAATTTATTTAACAGATTTTACAATATTTTTAATTTAATTGTTCTATTGAAATGGAACTTAACCCCATATACCATTGATCCAACATCAATCGACTTAAAGCCTTTCAAATCTTCCTTTTCAAATTAACTAAAATTGATCCAAATTGAAATGATATCAAACTTTAAAAAAGTTGTTCAAATAATTGTCCAGCAAAAGAATAATTGGGTCAAACTTGAATTGGACCCAAGTCCAAACCAATCAACTCAACACAAACCCACACGAACTTGGTCGGTTTGGATTGGGTTGTGTTTTAACCATGAATTGGTTGTTTTCAATTTGAATTATTGTCAAATCGTATATGATGAGTTGAGTTTGGGTTGGACTCAAAACCAATCCAACCCAACCCAACCCAGGCCTAGCCCTAGTCTTGTTAATCACATAATACAAGATATGCTTAAGATCTTCATTGTCTCGCACCGGACCGGCTCTTCCCATGAGGTCTGCATGTGACACGGTCGGTCCAGTTTTGCTTTACGGGGAGAAATGGGTCGTCCGCATTTGAGGCTCAATTTAGCTTTGCCTTATGTAAATGTATAGGGGCGGAGCCGTCGAACTATTTGCCACGTAGGATGATTGAGACCACGTTTGGGCCCTTGTGTAATCAAGGTATAACAATGGTCCCTAAAGTCCAAGTATGATTATTCAAATTATGCGTGCACTTTCAAATTAAAGAGGAGAGGGAAAAAAGACGGGGTCATAACATGGAAGTCGAAGCCTGTGATAAGGCTGGATCAAATGAGGTGAGGCCCTTATAATAAATGACAAGCATGTTAGATGAAGTTGAAGCCTGTGATAAGGCTAAATCAAATGAGGCGAGGCCCTCGTAGTAAAGGACGAGCCTGTTAGATGAAGTTGAAGCCTGTGATAAGGTTGAGTCAAATGAGGCGAGGCCCTTATAGTAAATGACGAGCCTATTAGATGAAGTTGAAGCATCTTATGAGGCTGAGTCAAACGAGGCGAGGCCCTTGTAGTAAAGGACGAGCCTGTTAGATGAAGTTGAAGCCTGTGATAAAGGTGAGTCAAATGAGGTGAGACCTTTGTAGTAAAGGACAAGCATGTTAGATGAAGTTGAAGCCTGTGATAAGACTGAGTCAAATGAGGTGAGGCCTTTGTAGTAAAGGACGAGCCTGTTAGATGAACTTGAAGCCTTGTGATGAGGCTAAGTCAAATGAGGCGAGGTCCTTTTAGTAAAAGACGATCCAGTTTGTAGGGACTGAAGCGCATTGGGCAGTATGGTCTAATGATTTGAAAAAAAATAATGCTTGTTCCGAAAGCAAAATAGATGGGTGTTTGAAATTTTTCATGACTCATGCTGTGTGGGCATTTAATGCGCAATGATGATGGTTTGTTACAATTGGCGTAGATCACTCGAATCTGAAGCTCGTATAAGCTACTGTTACATTTGGGCCTCTGATTTGAATTTTGAACAAGCGCCTTTTAGTTTTAACATGATGGCTATAGCTGCAAGTGTAAGGCTAAGATCACACTGGGAGTAAATCCAACGGTGGGGGTTTGACCTTCCCGCATATATAAAAAGGTCCAAGCTCCACCTTCTCTTTCTTCTTTACTTTGCGAAAACTAAAACTCCAAAGTGCTAAAATTCCATGAAATCCTTCAACACTTTGTCCGTCTTTTGCCTGTGACCAACTCCATTTTCACATGTTCAAGCACCTGAAGCTATCGTAAATAGTGAGAATTTCTAGCTTTTCCATCCGATTAGCGTGAAATGGCTTCATCTTCAAGAAAAAAATGCGTATGGGGGGTCTTCTAGAGTGGATATAGCACTAATTTATGCCGAGGCGGGTGTGCCTTCCATAATTCCTACTGAGAGGATTATGGACGCTATGTGAACCCTCATAGTGCATGGATGATGTAGGAGGGTCTCATAGACTATAGCGTTAGTTGGGGGGCTTCCTTGTGGACGATTGACATAAGGAGAGGAAGTTAGAGACCTTTAAGGAGAGGTATAGAATCCTTGACAATATCAAGATGTTTGTTCCGACACCAGAGGAGATGGCTTGTTTCCTTAGAGAAGGGTGTGTAGATGTAAGCGAGGCAATTTTGAGTGGGAGAATGAAATTGCCTATGTACCCCTCTTTTTTAGGTATATCCTTAAACACTACAACTTAGCCCCGACTCAATTAGTGCCCAATGCATGGAACCAATTAACATGAGTCTTTCTTATTTGGAAGGAGGTCACTCTTAGTGAGGATGTGCCACCCCCTGTTTTCCAGACCCTCTTTTAACTGAGAGCCTCGAGCGAGAGGAGGGTGATTGCAAGGGGTGGTACTGCATAAACCCGTGAGACTCGCATTCTCCCTTCATCTGGTGGACTCCAACCTCCATCAAGAAATGAAAATTGTCTTTGTTCTGGGTTAGGGATGACTACCAGACGATGAATGGAAATGCGATCTTGGAGATAACTATGTCGACCCAGCACCATGAGTATGGTGAGTCTACCCTTAGCCGAAGTGTCTTTTCTCTTATGCTTCTATTCTTTATTTCTGGTTTCTGATGTGTGCTTTGTGCGGTTACAGTTAATTGGTTTGAGCTCGAGCCATCTGAGTGGGTCATCATCAAAGCAATCTATGAGCTACCCTCGGAGAAGAGGTATTTTAAGAACGTACTTGGGAAGTGAAACCTTTTTGTCACTCACCAACTGATGGATACAAAAAGTAGAACAGTTCATAATCATTTGTTTCCGCTGTTCTACTGGATTAACATTCTTTTACCCCAGCTGATAATAGTTCATATCTTTTTTTGTATGGCAGCATGAC
This sequence comes from Fraxinus xanthoxyloides, assembly GCA_903798325.1. NCBI lineage: Eukaryota > Viridiplantae > Streptophyta > Magnoliopsida > Lamiales > Oleaceae > Fraxinus > Fraxinus xanthoxyloides. Next base: position 12,667 of record CAIGRL010183777.1, on the reverse strand, counting down.
AAGAAAAATATATCAAGCCATACATGTTCTTCATGAGACTCCTGACAGAGGAGAAGAATAAAAAACCCCTGAGCTCCACTTCTTCCACCGATAAGGATCAAAAAGATGAGTTGGCCCACCTCTCAAAGACGAACTCATCGTCTCCTCCAGAAAAGAAAGGAAAAAATGGAAATGAGACTGAGACTTCGACGGAGAGGCCTAAAAAAGGGAGGTTGGTTCTGACCAAAAATACCAAGGATGCACCTCTCCTAAAATGCCAAACAACCTTTAGGGAGTCATTTCGATGACCCATTGAAGCTGAGCCGATCTTCTCAGTGAGAGTTGTGAAGGTAGAAGAGATGGTAGATGAGGATGCAAGCCTCGTTAAAAGGAGGCGGGGCAAGGAGGCTAGGATTGCCACCTCCAAAGGAAAAACCCAAAACTTCTTGAGAAGAAGATATGATGAAATTGCATCTACTGTGATGGAGAAGCTTCCTGTTGAGGTCTAAAGGGCTACGAGGATTCACCATAAATATTGGACTAATAAATACTCCTCATTCGCAGAGACCTGTGACGCAGTCGACATGGTGGAGGCTAGGCTCGTCCTGCAGGCTTGCTTTCAGGGCTTCTTTTTAAATGCCTAGTTGGAGATAAGGCGGCTTCATGGCCTCAATAAGAAATTCTTCCAAAGGGCCAATGATGTTGAGGCGGTCTTGAATTAAGCAAAGGCTGAGGCATCTTCATCCAATGAAGCCATATAAACCTCCAAGGTAAAACAACCAGAGGCGGAGTCGAGGATGGAAGCACTTTCCAATGAAAATAATGAACAAAAGAAGGAAGTCCATCTCTGCAAAGTCGAGGTGAATGCTCTGACGAAACATGTGGAGAACTCTGACAATTTGTAAAGAATCGCCTCATTAGCCTTGGAGATTGCCAACAAAGAGAAAGGAGAGCTCAAGGCTTGCATAGACGAGCTGACTACTGAGGTTGCCAACTTGAAACAACAGCTAAGTGGTGCATGGAAGGTAGTAGTGAATGAATATATTGCCCATTTCTACGAAATGACTGAGTATGACGGCCTCGCTTTTTACTGGAGGAAGGTCGTATACAATGAAATGGAAGATTTGGTCGAGAAGGTAGGTGCCCAGGAGGATCCTCAGCTGGATGATGCTTCTGTTTAAACTAGATTTTGTATTTGTAGTACTGTTGTAGCAGTTCTTCATTTTGTACTGAACTTGATCATATAAAAGAATTTCTTCAACCTTTTCGTGTTTGTGTTGATATAACTTTAGTTGTCAATTTAATTTGAGCAAATATCATGGGCCAGATTAATTTGACTTAACAACATATAGTCTCGCCATAGTTTACCTTGGAGGAGGACAATGGTGATGATGTATGAACTCGTCATACTTAACTGAACTGAATTAACAATATATGTGCTCGTCATAGTTGACATTGAATAATAACAATAATGTATGAGCTCATCATACCACATTGAATTGAATTAGCACCATATGGGCTCACTATAGTTGACCTTTAATAATAATAATAATAATAACAATATATGAGCTTGTCATACCAAATTGAACTGAATTAACAACATATGGGTTCACCATAGTTGACCATGAATAATAATAATAATAATAATAATAATAATAATAATAATGTATGAACTCGTCATACTTAACTAAAATGAATTAACAAAATATGAGCTTACAATGGCTGACCTTAAATAATAACAATAATGTATGAACTCGTCATCCCACATTGAACCGAATTAGCAACATGTGGCTGCGTCATAGTTGACCTTGAATAATAATAATAATAATAATAATAATAATAATAATAATAATGTATGACCTCGACATACCAAATTTAACTAAATTGACAACATATGGGCTTGCCGCAATTGACCTTGAATAATAATAATAAATAAATAAATAAATAATAATAATAATAATGATGATGATGATGATGATGATGATGATGATGATGATGATGATGATGATGTATGAACTCGTCATACTAAACTGAACTGAATTAACAATATATAAGTTCGCCATAGTTGACCTTGAATAATAGTAATATATGAGATTGTCATAGTTAATAATTTGATGGAGATATGAGCTTACCATATTTTAAGCGTTGAAGGAGTGTATGAGCTTGTTATACTTAACGTAACTAATGAGCTTGTCATAGTTAAAAATAACTTACGAGCTTGTCATAATTAATAATTTGATGGAGATATGGGCTCACTATATTTTAACCGCTGAAGGAATGTATGAGCTTGTCATAATTAATAATTTGGTGGAGATATGAACTTGTCATATGTTAACCGCTATCATATTTAACGTAACTTATGAGCTTGTCATAATTAATAATTTGGTGGAGATATAGGCTCTCCATATTTTAACTGTTGAAGGTGTGCGTGCAAGGATTGGAGAACAGACATTTGTAGTAACCTCAAATATATACATACAATGATTATTGCCTTATCGATAATACATCCTCAAGTGTTCCACATTCCAGGGGTGGATTAGGAAAGTCCCTGGTCTCACATCTCCTGATATACGGTAAGGGCACTCCCATTTTGGACCTATCATGCCAACACCAGGCACTTTGAAACAAAAGAAAACTCTTCTGAGCATAAGATCACCCCTTCTAAACGACTTCTTCCTAACTTTGGCATTGTATGTGCCATTTTTCTTTGGTTGCAGGCCTGCTTTATCTGTGACTCGTCTCTCCTTTTTTCAAGGAAATCAATCTCACACTGCCTTGTTTCGACATCAAATATTTTGTTGAAGTGTAGCCTGTGAGTTGAAAGAAGAACCACTTTGACCGGGCTCATAGCCTCAGCCCTATATATATTAGAGAAATGGATTTCTTGAGTTGCAGTTCGATTGGTGGTGCGAATTGCCCACAACACCTGGTGGATCTTGTCCACCCACACCCCATTTGCCACGTAGGATGATTGAGACCATGTGTGGATCCTTGTGTAATCAAGGCGTAATAGAAATGTAAATGCATTTTATTTAGTCAAGTTCATCATTTTATTTAATAAAGGTCATTATGTGTTTTAGGATTATTCATGCATACATTAAAGCACTAGTTTATTCATGTACTTGAAAAATAAATGAATTATTTTAGGGATTAGTTTGAATTTAATGATCGGTAAATACATGTTTTGTGAAGTCTATAAAAAGCTAGCGATTGTACTCATTTTCGATAAGTTAGTTTTGAAGTGTTAAGAAATAAATTGGGTGTTCTCTTGAATATTATCACCTCCTCTTTTAAAAGTTGTTCCATCTCCAAGTTTACCAAAAAAAAAAAAAAGTAAGTGGTGTTAAGAGTGATGTTATAAAAGTATGAAAACAAGAGATGGCAAACAAACCTCTTCCCATTCTTTGACTTACTAATTATAACTATAGCACATGGTGTGTTTGTATGGAGGCATATCTTGAAATTTAAGATTTGTGGGACTTGGTAGAGAGATATTTTGAACCTCAAATTGAAGAAGGCATGTCTCAAGCACAAAGAGACTTGAAACAAGCAACTGAGAGGAATGATCAAAAGCTTCTTAACATGATTCATCAAGCTCTTGATGACTCAATTTTTAAAAAAAGTATCAAATGCTATCACTTCAAAGCAAATAGTAGCAATGATTAGAAAAACATACAAAGGTACAAATAAAGTAAAAAATTTCATCTTCAATCTTCGAGATGAGGGTTAATTTCGCAAACGGTCACTAAAGTTTAAAACTTAGAGAAAGCAGTCATTGAATGAAAATCATAACGGTCATTTAAATTTGAATTAAAATCACAATGGTTCTTCATTGATCATTTGTGAAACAAATTAAAGCTTTAGACCGTTTCTGCAAGTTTTAAAATTCAGTGACCGTTTTGTAATTTTAAGGTAAGTTTAGTGGCCGTTTGTGAAATTAACCCTCGAGATGATAATATAAACCCCTATCTATGAACGAATTTGAATATATTTCATATTACTTTTCATGAGTATTGGTGGTTATTAATGAGATAAATATGTATGCCCAAAAAAGTAAAACAAAATAATTCTTCGATCTTTATATAAAAAAATATTTTTATTGTGGGGGCAATCGAAGATCAAAAGACTAGAAAGAAACATATTATTTAAGAAGTTGTGGGCACCATACAAACTCACAAGTGGAAGTTGTAGGAAAAAAAAAATAAAAAGAACTGGGGAATAACTCTTTGAAAGATAAGGAAGAGAATAACAATAGGAAACAAAAAGGTAGAGGATGCTGAAGAAATCGCGGAAGAGAAGATAGAAATTTTCAATATTCATCCAATAATAAAGGAAATTATCGACATTCATACAATTCACGAGGGCGAGGAAGACATAATTCTCAAATAATAGAAGGAAGAAAAAAACAATGGTAGAAGATATGATAAATCTCAAATTGAATGTTACTGTCAAAAAATTAATCATTTTGCAATGGAATGAATGAGTAAAAATGTGGAGGAGCAGTTAAACTACGGTGAAAATACCACAAAGGAGAAAGAACTTTACTCTTGACGTACAAAGTACAAGAAAGAGGCAACAATTCTTGGTACTTGGATATCGGATCAGGTAATTATATGTGTGGAGACAAATCTTATCTTCATAGAACTTGAAGAACTAAATGACCCTGTTACATTTGGAGATGATTCGAACGTGAAAGTCAAGGTAAGGGTAAAATTCTCATTCAAACGAAGAACGGATAACACCATTACATTTTCAATGTTAATTACACTCCTTATACGAAGACAAATATTTTGTGTTTGGGCCACCTTTAGGAGAAGAGATATGACATCCTAAAGAAGAATAAACAAATGATAATAAAAGATTGCAGTGAAAACTTGATTGTGGAATTTTAATGACAAAGAGCCGAATGTTCTTGTTAAATATTGGAAGTGAAAAAGTGAAGGCACGTGTCAAAGATTCAACATGACTGTGACATTTGAGTCTTGGCCATCTAAATTGTGACAGTTTGAACCTCATAACGAATAGACATATCGTGAAAGGGGCTAACACATATTCATAATCCAAATAAACTTTATGAAGGGTATCTCTATAGAAAGCAATTACGAAAGACCTTCTCAAAAGAAGCAAGTTTTTGAGCATCAAGGCTACTCGTATTAGTGCGTACAAATTTTTATGGACTGCGAGCCTGCACAATTTGGTTAAAGTGATTACTTCATTTTATTCATTGATGACTTTTCTCATAGAACATGGTTGTATTTTAATAGAGAAAAGTTCGATGCATTTGAAACTTTCAAAGATTTCAAGGCGATCGTGGAAAATCAAAGTAGTGAGAAGATCAAAATCTTACATTAAGATTATGATGGTGAATATATTAGTAACACATTTAAGAATTTTTTGTGAAGATACGTTCATCATTCTAACTGTTCCTATATCTCTTCAACAATATGACATAGCAAAAAGGAAGGATCTGTCATGGAAATGGCTCTAAGTTTGTTGAAAAATAAGACAATGTTAAAGGAGTTTTGGGCTAAAGCTGCTCAATTTGCTGTATATTTATTGAATTGATGTCCAACCAAAAGAATGCAAATATGACTCCTCAAGACACATGTAGTGGATTCAAGCCAAGTATATTATATCTTCAGGCTTTTGAAAGCATTGCTTTCTCTTATGTTTTGAAAGAAAGAATGGCCAAGCTAGATGACAAGACTAAGAAATATATTTTATTGGCTATGATTCAAGATCAAAAGGCTATAATCTCTACAATACAATAAATAAGAAAGTGATCATTAGTAGAGATGTTGAGTTCGACGAAGAAGAAATTTGGAATTGGTAAAATTAGCAAGAATAAAATTATATTTTCTTCCCTTTTGATGATAAAGAAAAACAAGTTTATGTGATCCCGCCTCTACTAATACAACCATCAACTCCACCATCAAGACATGATCAAGATGCATCTTCATATTCATCATTCTCAAGTGATTCATCAATCTCAAGTGAAATACCACATCATTTTAAAAGTCTTCGGGAAATTTATGATGATATTGAGGAGATATCTCAAAATCTGGAGGAATTAAATTTGTTTTGTATATTTGTTGTTCACGTGCTTATTGATTTTGTTGAAGCCATTCAAGATGGTAAATGGAAGAAAGCCATGAACAAGGAGATTGAAGCTACTGAGAAGAATGATACTTGGGAGTTAGCCTAATGGTCAAACGTTGATTGGAATCAAGTGAATTTTCAAGGAGAAAAAAAATGAAAATGGAAAAATCTAATGCTACAAGGTAACGTTGTAGATAAAGGCAACAGTTGAAACATGTTGTCGACGATGATGAAGTATTTGCACGAGTAGCTTGTTTCGAAACAATAGGGCTTATTGTTTCCATGATGGCAAAAAATGGTTGGAAGGTTTACCAAATAAATGTTATAGCATTTTTGAATGGACTTCTGGAGCAAGATGTATACATACTACAATCTTCTGTGTATGTTGTAAAAGGGTACAAAAACAAGTTTTTCAAGTTGAAAAGAGCCTTGCATGGTTTAAAATATGCTCCAACATCTTGGGATTCATGGCTCGATAATTTCTTCAAGTTGATGGATTTATCAAATGTCCTGATGAGTATGTTGTCTATCGAAATGTGAATACTAATGATGATATCTTAATTTTTTACTTGTATGTAAATGATCTAATTTTTATAGGTAACAATCTAAGATTATTGGATGAGGTCAAGAGAATTATGGTGAATGGACTCGAGATGACGGACAACGAGCTAATGACATATTATCTTGGCATCAAAGTAAAATAAGAGAAAGATGGAATATTTATCTCTCAAGAAGTTTATGCTAAGAAAATTCTTGAAAGGTTCAAGATGGATGATTGGAAGGCAATTTGCACATCCGTTTATTGTGGAATAAAATTGTCGAAATTTGAGGAATGAGAGAAAGTTTATTCAATTCTTTATAAGAGTATTGTTTATAATTTGAGGTACTTATCATATACAAGGCCCGGTATTTTGTTTAGAACTGGCAATGTTAGTCGATACATAGAGTCTTGATGATTGTAATTCACTCACTGAACTAGCACTTCTAAAACATAGTTTTCGGTTTGTTCTTGAGCACTTTTGAGCTTTTTTATCTGTTTGTTCATGTTGTTTCTTAGTTTAGGTAACTTGGAGAAAATGATATACTTTGGAACTTGGAATGGACCTAAATTGCTGATCATGGAAGTGGGCATAGAGTGGAGATAAAAGAAGAGAAAAATAAAGTAGAAAATAGGCTAAAACATGAGGCAAACAAAGTAAATAAAATATATGGGCGCACAACGCTACATATGGGCGCCTAGAAATCAAAAAATACTCATCACGGCGCCGACGCCCCCACCCAAAGCAAGAAAATTAGAATTTTTTAGAAATTTTTCGGCCTTGCCCAACTCCAACTGATCTTGAAACTTTAATGGATTATAAATACAAACTTGAAAACCTACTTTGAGGGAGGAAGACAATTCAAGAGGTAAGGGAACAAGAGCTTGAAAAAGAGCACAAACAACAACAATTAGGAGGAGAATCCAAGTGGCAAATCAGTTTTTCATATTATTTTCGTCTCCATGTTCTTTCTATTAGATTGGATAATATCGTTTCTCTTAATCATGAACTAAATTCTAAATCTAGGGCTTATTGTGTTGATTCTTGAGCGTTGATTTCAATTACTTGATCAATAGTTGAATAATTTAATTCTTTAGATTTCAGTACTCAAGAGAGGGAGATCTAGAAGTGATCTAAGAATAACATAACCAAGATTTTGTAGGTTTTGAGGGGAAATATGAAATTTTTGAGGCTTATCTCATTTAAGAACCATGTACTCGATAATTTGTAGGAATTAAATATGAGTCCATGTGGGTTCGACACTCTAATTCTCTTCATATATTACAAAACTTGATACCGTACACTTGCGGCATAATCGCGTTATAGAAAATGCTTAACAAGTCTCCTACAATTTCACACTTGAGGGATGTGAAAGAATTTTGTAATACATCAAATTTAGTATTCATTATGGTTTATTTTATTAATATGCGAATGATTGCAAGCTTGTTGGTTATAATGATAGTGATTACCGAGAAGATAATGATGACTGAAAAAGTATGAGTGCTCGTGTGTTCTTTATTGGAGTTATGATTTTTACATGGATGATTGTTACATTTTCAAGTATTGAAGCAGAGTATATTGCCATTACATCTTGTATTTGTCAAACAATTTTGTTTAGAAATTTGTTAAAGGAAGTTAATTTGAATCAAAGTGATTCTATAAAAAAAATTTGTTGATAACAAATCGATATTATAGTCGGCCAAGAATCCAGATTTTCATGATCGAAACAAGCATGTTGGCATGAAGTATCATTCTGTAAACAAATAATATGTGAAATTGAAGTTTATAAAGTCCCAAGACCCAATTGTGTTCATTTTCACTAAGCGATTGATGATTAGTCAGTTTTTAAGTTTCAAAGTTTGCTTGGATTTACTATAAATGAAGTTAAAGAGGGGAGTTGAAAATATAAACTTTGTTTATTCAATCAATTTCATCATTTATTTGGTTAAGCTCATTAATGTCTTTTGGATTTATTCATGAATACATCAGTGCACTAATTTATTCATGTACTTGTTTAATATATGAATTATTTTGAAGATTAGTTTGCAAATAATAACTAGTACATGTATCAGATTAAATTTATGTTTTGTGACACCATAAAATGCTAGTGATTGTACTCATTTTTGATACGTCAATTTTGGAGTTGTTAAGACGAGTTATCTTCAATAATCTTCTCATTTTTTAAGAAAATTGTTCAATCTCTAAATATCCAAGGCCAATCATGTTGGCAAATAATGATATTACGGTGCAATAATTTATGAATAGACAGTTGAGCAGGATACCGACTTGCAAAAATGAACAAAATAAAATGATAATGGTCGAAGCAAGAGTTCGACTCTTTCTCCTTAAGATGATAATGTACGGCACTAGTGCGACAGTCTTCCGACACTCATCTCCAAAGATACAACGACATCAACTTGTAATAGCACTTCAAATTAGAAGACTCGACAAATCTACTAATGTTTTCGCTCTCTCTAAAACTGGAGGACTAAAATGAACGAAAAATATTCGGGACATAAATGCACAATATGGAATAATGCAAGATGGAAGGATAATATCTTGCAACTGAGAAAATCAGGAAAGATTTTTTTGGAATGAATAAAATTCGGAGTATTTGGACCTTTATATAGAAGTTGAAAAGTTATGTACAACAGTCGAAAAGTTGTGTCTTAAACATACACAACCCGTTTGGACGGGCAGTTCAACTATAAACTCAAACAAGTTGTAAAACCAAATTTAGGTATAGATTCAATTTCAATAGATCCCCCTGCTACTCTCTTACAAAGGCCAAATTTGTCTCTGCAAAATGGACAGAGAGACTGTGAGACCAAACAAACTGCGAGAACATGTGCTTTATTGTGATTCAACCATCATAATGTAAAAAAACTAAAGTGGAAGGTCCTTAAAATGTAGAAGATATGATCTAGTCCCTTCCAAGATATGAAATAACAACCAAATGATTTGTGAGCCTTATTGAAAATCCCAATAGATTGTGAGACATATATATTCAGATACTTATATCACGATTAAAAAAAAATCATTATAAATTTTAATATTGGAGGATTTATCACCATGTTGTTTCTTTTCCATAGCTTAGCTACCTCCGTTGTTTCTTTTTCTTTTTTCAGATATGGATCCAATACTAAAAGAATCTGATGATGCAATTCATCTAAAGAGCCTGATACTTTGATTGGATCCATGGCAATTAATATGCGGAAAAATATAAGTACGGGGGCAATGTTAAAAAGTTTAATCGGTTGTTCATTGCAATAGTTCTTGACCCAAGATGCAAGTTGGAACTTCTTAAAATTAGGTTTGAACTTATTTACAATGTAGAAATTGCAAAAATGTTGTTAAAAGGAGTTGAAGGGACACTCCACAGATTGTATGCATGCTATGTACAAATGGCGACTCCAATCACTCCACCATTGGCTTCATCAAAGGAGACTAATATAAGTAGTAGTCCAAGTCCTTTACAACTTGCTTTTGGTGTTCCTAAACATATTCCTTCTATTTCTAAAGCTAGATTTATGCAAAACATGCAATTTGAGAAGAATGAATTGATTGATTATTTGTTTAGTCGTTGTGAAGATTTGACCAATCCCAATTTTAACATATTTCTTTGGTAGAAATTGAATGTGCACAAGTACAAAAGAGTCTCCAAAATTGCCAAAGATGTATTAGCAATTCAAATATCCACGGTCGCTTCAGAGTCGGCATTTTCCACGAGTGATCGGATTCTTAAATCTTTGAGGAGTTCATTGGGTGCAAAGATGATTGAGGCCTTAATATACACGAAGAATCGATTGCATATGAGCAATGAACCTATAGTGTTTCGTCAATAGTTGGATGCGATAGAGATATTTAATGACTTGGAGAAAGCTGTAGAACGTGATTTTAATTTTCTATTATCAATTTTGATATTTTTATGCATACTGCTTCGTAGTTGCTTGTTATTATTATTAATAATAATAATGACTAATAAATATTTTGATAGTTGCATATTATACATAGACTAAATCATAAGTTACAATTGGGATATTGATCCAGTTTTTCTCAAATAAGTGGTTTAGCACTCTTGTACTTATTCTTATATTGTTGCTTGTAAAAGTTTGAGTGGAGTACCTGTTGCTAGATGCTAACTTGATACTATTTTTTGGCGTTTTTGGGTATATATCGAATTTCAGACAAATATGAATGTAAATTTAACATTTGAAATTTAAAATTATTAGTTATCATTTACACTTATATGTTAAATTGTTTTAAACATGTTACTATAATGTCGATAGGTAAAATGCGGATTAAAACCAAACCAAACTGAAAATAATACTTTGATTTGATTTAAAAAAATTCCAAACTGCGTGTTATGGTTTGAGTTGAAAATATAACACAAACTGCTCAAACCAAATCGCGTTCACCTTTATAGCTTTGAGCACGAAATGCCCAATGATATAAAGTATGTCACATAAATGAACCTAATAATGCAGTAAAAGTTAATCAACTTTGGCCTAGATTGAGTTGGTCGATCTGAATCAGGGCTGGACCCAGCACCGACGAGCCGACGCGTCCACCCGTGCTGGATCCGTTGGGGAAAAAGGGCTTAGAAAGCTTTGATGAATAATGTTACATATCTGTAAATGTAATAACTTTCGACAATAGGTCATGTAACTTATATGGCACGATGTTAGTTTTTCATTTTCTTGCAAGAGGTACAACTACATGGTTCTATTTGGTTCTGGTTCAAAGAGAACTAAACCGAACCATAAACCAATGGTCTTTCTGATAATGGAACCAAATGATTTTTTTAAAGATATGGAACCAAACCGAACCGAACTGTTTGGTTCTGATTTGATTTGGTTCTAGTTTCATTTCTTAGATTTTCATATTTTCATCATATAAGTTAGTAATATATAGCTAAATAAAAAAAATAAACATCACACATTCTGGAAGTTCAAATTCAATCATCGAGATCAAAAAAGTCATAACTAACAAACAAAACATATTTATAATTTGAATAGACAAATTAGTTTTTGTTCTCAAACAAAAAAGTGTTTAATAAGTAATACCAATGGTTCATTAAATTAATTGCAACAGTTTTGAAGACACACCCTTACGATAAAAAATGAATTATCAAAAATTTTACAATCCACTTTTATAGGCAGCATTAATCGTTTTAATACTTCATGAATATTTATTAGATTTTCCTCTATTTATGAAGAACACAAATAACTCATCAAACAATCAAGGTAAAAAAATAGCTTTAAAACTTTTTAAGTACCTAACCAATTTCATTTTTCGATCTTAAATGAAACTCCACTAACTTGATGAAACAGTCCCAGCAAGTTGAGATGTTTTGTAAATTGAAAATGAGTGAAAGAGAAATGATTCAAGTAAATACAAAATTAGGGTGTAAGCAACTGATGAGCTGTGTGTGACCCAAAATCGATTAACAAACTGTATTCAATTAATGGGTTATCTCCAAGGAATATAAAATTGCAGTCTCCACTAATCAATATATATAAAATTAAATATTAAGTTTGGTTTTGGTTTTGATTCTTGAACTATAACTGAATCAGAACCAAAACCATTAAGTTTTTTGATAGAACCGAACCTAACCACTTGGTTTGGTTTGGTTCTGATTTGATTTGGTCTGATCTAGACATTTTGTCCACCCCTAAGTACAATGTTCGATTTCAAGAACTTTCCCCCTTTCTTTTAATTTTTAACTTCCAAATTGCTCAAAGCAAAATTTTATATCATATAGGCAAGATTCGAACTTCTACCATGCACGTGAAAATGAGATGCTTGACCGCGATGACAACTGAAGAATTTTAAATAAATTTGACAAGAAACTATATATTCAATTTAGAAAGTAATAGACTACTTGTTATAAAAATTATTATTGTTATTTTTAATTAAAACTCAACATTGCAATGACTTAATAGTTGAACTCGTGAACCAATGAATTGTATAATCAACGATCGGGGTGATTATAATAACAATGCATATTATATATTTTATTGTTAGATTTTGTCAATTTATTTTGTAAA
>CAIGRL010183769.1:0-11133 GCA_903798325.1 Fraxinus xanthoxyloides | reverse complement strand
TCCCTCTACTCTGAGAGAGGGACTGTATTCTACCACCTTTTCTTCTACTTGTTATAGATTTCAATTTGCCTTTTGTTGTGACAGATAATTCAGTAATTCACAGTGACAGATAACTCATAGGTCTCATTAGATTTTTCTCGGTTGATTTGATTGATAACTGCTTTTTGCTGCAACTTTATCTGTGATCCGCCTGAATTTAGGGGCAAAATGGATAATTTTGGCAAACCAATTGTATTCACCGGTTGATATTATCAAATTTGATCTTCTTCTCAGATCTGGGTGCCTGTAAAGATGTATTCTTTTGATCATCTTTTGCTTTTCTCCATGCTTTCTTCTTTTCATTTCTTTTTTCCTATCTGTAATATTCTGCTTTCTCTGAATAATATGGCAGATTTTGCAGCGGAAAGGATCTCCTTTTTGGGGTAAATGATGCATTTATTAGTAGATAAAATGTGGGTTTCATGTAAGCCTGTGTAGAAGTGTGTTTATAGGTATTTTATTTGTAAAAAGAGAATATCAATGTGGTTTAATCTGCACTGTTTGGATGGATGTATGTGAATTAAAGCGAGCATTAAAGAAGCTATCAACAGCAGGGACTATTAGATCACCAGCATCGGTTCCTGCTGATAACAAAAATGCAGCCAGTGGGCGGGCCCGAACTAGAGAAGTTAGTTCTAGGTATAGGNTGGGCGGGCCCGAACTAGAGAAGTTAGTTCTAGGTATAGGTCACCTTCTCCATCTGCACCGTCTGGCCCTACACGCAGCTCTTCGCCGAATTCCACTAGGCCATCATCGGCCTCAACCGTGTCAACACAAAGGCGGGCTGTATCAGCCGATAGGAAGCGCCTTTCTAGACCATCATCCCCATCTGGCCAATCTTCATCAACACCAGTCAAGGATACAGCTGCGGAAACGTTATCGGTATCAAGAAAGTCTGTAGGCCATAGGTTGCCGGAGTCTTTATGGCCGTCTACAATGCGGAGTCTAAGTGTTTCATTTCAATCTGATTCCTTCTCTCTTCCTGTTAGTAAGAAAGAAAAACCAGCATCTCATACTCTTTCCGATCGAACTTTGAGGTCATCTTCAAATGTAGTATATAGGCAAGGTGAAACACCTTCTTCGAGGAAGCCTACGCCAGAGAGGAAGCCTACGCCAGAGAGGAAGCCTACACCAGAGAGGAGGAGGAATCCGCTGAAAGGAAAGATTTCTGCTGATCAGTCTGAGAATTCTAGACCTGTAGATAGTTTACATGGTCGACTAGTGGATGAACATCGATGGCCAAGCAGAACAGGCGGGAAAGTATCATCCAATGCTTTAAACAGAAGTATTGATTTCACTGATAAGATGAGCAAAACATCATCTTTACCTCGTTCAGGTATGGTTACCCCTCCATTAAGAAGATTATCTTTGGATGGGGCAAGTATACCTTTACAAAAATCTTCCAGTGACTTATTGATGCTTGTATCGTGTGATGAAAGTGGAAAGGCAACTATGAAGGGTAGTTCGGTTGATGAGACTTCATTACGGATGCAAAAGCTTGGGTTTTCAAGTTCACTGGTTAGGACACCTTTATTGAATCCTGCAACTAGATCTCAATCTCTGTCAACTGGATTGCGTCCCCCATCACCCTCTGTGTCTAGAGGGGTCAGTTCTTCACGAGCAAGGGCCGTCAATCCTTCTTCTTCTAGAGGATCCAGTCCTGCTCGGGTAAGACCATCTAGCCCATCCAGACAACCTCAGACTTCCACTTCTGTTCTCAGTTTTATTGCTGATATTAAGAAAGGAAAGAAGGCTGCAAATCACATAGAAGACGTCCATCAATTGCGACTATTATATAATCGACACTTGCAATGGCGATATGCGAATGCCCGAGCTGATGTTGTGTTACATTGTCAGAAAGTAAAAGCAGAGGTATGAGCTAATATCTTTCTGTAGAGTTACCATGCCTCTTAAACGTTTTGCATACATCTATTACCTTCTCTACTCCATTTGATTTCCTTTTCCTGCTTTTGCTTTAACGGATTTCAAACTTCCGAAGTTGTGCATTTCTTAGATGAACAAATTGCCACTGACACTACAATTTGTTAGTTGTGCTACGGCTCCAATTTATATGCTTTTCAATAGTTATCAGTCTTCTCTGTATTTAGAAATATTTATTTTTTATTTAGTTACAAGTTCCTTAACTATTAAGTTTGATGGTGCAGAAAAAATTGTACCGTGTGTGGAGGACAATTTCAGATCTGTGGGATTTGGTAATTGAGAAAAGGATTGTCCTTCAACAGCTGAGACTTAAGTTGAAGCTATGTTCTGTATTGAACAATCAAGTGAGTCTTTCTTAATGTAAAATTTCTTTCCATTTTCTTTTCCAGTTTCCTTTAATCAATAGTTGACTTGGGTTTGAATACTTTGCATATGTATATTATGAAATTTGAATGCTGGAAGTACAATGAAGAACAGATATTGACGCATTGAGATGAAATAACATGCATAACATAGCAGATATTTATCTCAGTACCATGTACTTCAAGCCTGTAGGATATTAAATATACAAGTATAATAACTACTTCATGTACTTATACAAAAAGCTACTTATATGTTATCTGGGTTTACAGTAGTATGACACATCTAGTAACTCAGAGATGACAATAGATATAGAAATTCTAGTTGTTATTCAGTAATATAAATGGGATATTACGGGCAGAATATCGTTTCAAAAGTAATTGGACAGTAAGGCACATTAAGAAGTCTATTGTGCTTATTTCGGGAATTGGTATCTTTTGTCTGCAAGGGTTGAATGACGCAGAAGATGCCTTTTGAAATCAATAAATTTGCGAAAGTGAAATGAGATGGAATCTACCTCAATTTTTAATAGATGACATTATTTATTATTATTATTGTTAGATTTTTAGTGTTGGCAATTTTGTGGACAAAAAGACTAATTTGTAATGTGTTGTAAAAGTCAAAGGCCTAGGGTGCAATTTGTACAAATTGGGTTATGAGGTCTAGGGTTCGAGCATGAAAAGAGGATAAATACGGTGCCGTATTTTCGCTAGCCTCTTTCCCATTTGGCACTCGAGCGACAAAAACAGAATGCTTGTCTCCCGCCTATCGCCCATCTCTCGCTTGAGCGACGCACAACTCGAGCCAGAGCGCGTTGCTTGCCTGTCTCCAGCTTCTCGCTCGAGCGATAGTTCGATCTGAAAAACCCTAATTTACTATTTTGAAATATTTTTTTCGGTCAATTCAACCTAATTACCCATTCCTATAAATATCCAAGCCTATGCACGAAATTTGGGTGTGGTTGTTCATTATGCCTCTTCTCTATAACACATTCAAGTCCTATTACCCTATGTTGAATTGCTGCAGTAATAAGGAAAGCAATAATAAACACCGATATGATGACGGAGAAACTCCAATTGGGTAAAAACTCTGAGAACCAATTCAGTTATCTCCACTATAGATAATACAGAGTGAGTTACAGTCAGATGCTATCTAGCCAACTCCACTAGACTTCTCTATCTATTTCCTGCTAACTTTAAGGTTTGCTCCAAGATCTTCTACAATTGTCTCTTTCAAGTAGAATTTCAAGAACTTGTTCCAATGCTTTTTGCTCTTCCTGCGCTTGTAGTTCAACCTCTCTCAACCTCCAGCACCCTTTGAAGTTCAACAGAGAAAGTACATTCCTATGACCAATAGGAAGTAGGTGGTATTTCGGATTCAATGACTTTGATTTTTTCCTAAATATGTGGTTGTATAAACTCGAGAGTGAAATGATGAATTCAATATACGAATAGGCTCTTGAATATGTTATAGAGAAGAGACAATAAATAACCATGCCCTGATTTTGTGAATGGGCTTGGGTATTTATAGGAGAGGATAATTAGGATGAATAAGCCAGAAAAGATATTTCAAAACAGTAAATTAGGATTTTTCGGATCTCACTGTCGCTCGAGTGAGAAGCGGCGACTGGCGAGCGACGCACTGTCGCCGAGCTCTCAAGGCGAGCGACGGGCATTCTGTTTTTGTCACTCGAGCGTTATTAGGCGAGAAGCTAGCGAAAATGTGGCGCCATGTTTATCCTCTTATCATGTTCGAACTATAGACCTTATAACCGAACTTGTACAAATTGCACTTTAGGTCCTTGACTTTTACAACACGTTACAAATTAATCATTTTGTTCACAAAATCGCCAACACTAAAAACCTAACAAAATCCACTTTTGGCATAGTGTGACAAAACTATACAATAAGTTAAGGAAAACTAAATACAAAATCCAAACTACCCAAATTTCATCAAGTTGATTTCTCTTGTATTCCTTGTGAAACCTGTTTCGTAAAATTCACAACTCAAATATCCAGTGTAAAAGCACCTGATACAGGAAATAATAAAATCATTACACATGATACCAACACTAGCTTGATTAAGACGTAGCACTAATGTTAATTCAAACACTAACAAAAACATTAGCATCACACAAATATTAAAAACAAAAACAGCTAGGTAGATATGGTATGAGAATGCAATTGCAATCAACAAATCTCCCCTTATCAATCTAAATCACCTTCAAAAATTTTAAAAATATAAAATTCTCTCATTCACAAACATTTACCCCTATCAATCTACTCTCTCCCTTTTTGTCACAAATGACGAAGGGAATGATAATTAAAAATGTCACAAAAATGCTTTACTGTCCCCCTTTTTTGAAATTAACATATAATAACTCAAACATGCTGTTGTTAGCATGCACAAGTATAAGCAATATACTAAACCTTCCTACATACTTAGTTCAAGTTAACATGGAGTAAATTATATAAGTAACCCATGTGTGTAAAGTATCACTAATCCTTTGTAAGTAGGACTCCAAACCTTAATTTTGTGAGAAAGGACATGCTAAACATCACTGCCAATAAGTGTATTCCTCTACTTATGAAAATCAAACCATTTAAAGCGCATTAGGACCTTTAAATAAAAACTCTTTCTGAATTGATATTTTCTTTGCTCCCTCTGACTTAAAGTATATTTTATTTTCACATCTTTCAATATTTTAAGCTCATAATTAGTTTTCACATCTTAAGTGCAGGTTCTTCTCTAGTAAGCGACTAAAATGACCCATGTAGCGAGCTTTAGGCTGGTTAACTTAAGTCAGTTGACCATAGGCACCATGTTATGAGAAACTTCATAGGCTTAGTTCCTCGAGGCAAATAGGCTCCAAAGAAAAATATAAGATATTGAGTTTTTTTTACTATCGGAGATAAACTTGAGCTTATGTCTAATACATAATGTTAATTCATGTTCAAAGTCATTTTATTAACATGTGATTGCCATCCCAAATCTCACCCACGCGATGATCCTACTAACAATATCATAGTGTGTGCAGTGCAGATGGTACATGAAAACACATATACTAAGTACTGCATAATAACCTAAGCTAGCATTGAAAACTATGTTACAGCTCATCGATTAAAATAATGATTGATCACAACAAACAAATTCAAGTATATTACATATTATACTGTAAAAACAATTTCCCGCATTTTTAAAATTCAATTTTTCAATTTTTTATTTTTATTTTAAAACATGAATGCACCATACACACAAAAAATGTCAAACACACAACAAATAATTGCTTTCCTTATTACTGCGGTAATTCAACATAGGATAATTGAACTTGAATGCTTAATCATCTAGAAATAATTAATAGTGACTTGTTGTTTTTGATTGATTAATTCCGCACACAGGGTTAAAACTAAAAATGGATAAGTAACAACCATTTGGTAACTTAAAAACCGTTAAATTGGTAATCCGTGAACTAGTAAGTGGCATTCGGGTGCGACACCCGGATTTTTCAATTATAATTTGTTCTGTAATGCAACATTGGACACATGTTTTTTGGTATCAATATGAGTAATTTCCTAGACATTCTATATTAAAGTTGTAAAACCACTATATAGCTAGATCCACAACAAACTGATAAAGTTCTAATATAGAATATCTAGGAAATTACCCCTTTCTCATGACATTCTATATTTTTTGGGAACTTAAAGCGTCTTGCAAATGACGACAGAACCAATAATCTGGCCCAGGAGGGAAAGGAGTTCCTAATTATCGTAAGGGATAGAGTTATAATGAAATAGTCAAGTTACTATGTAGAGCTATTCTGACGTGTTTGCACCATAGATATGCCTTCTTTTTTGCATTTGTAGTTGATTGCTATTTTTATTGATTTGACTAGTAGGTCTGGACATTGGTGATTTCTGGAAAATGTGTTATTAGAGAAGAGGTAATTGGATGGAAGACCTGGTTACCAGATTTTAGATAATAAATTATTTTCAAAAAGAGAATTAAAATAAGAACTTGACCGCAATGCCTTCAGTTCTTAGGTTGAATTATGGTCTGTTATGCTTTATAATTTGAAAGCATCACAAGTGACCTCTAGAAAGGGGAAGTTGATTAAATTTTCTACTTGTCAACAAAGAACAAGCAATAATCTTTATCTCTGCAGAAGAAAGCGATAGCAAATGAATGATAAAATAAAAATATTCACACTATGATGTACCTTTTTACATTCCATAACAAAACCAGATAAGAAACTCGTGTCCTTTCTTGCTTGTTTTTGTGCAATAAACCAAACAAATCCTGTCAATTGCCATCATACAGATATCTGTGACTCTTTGTAGTTTCTCTTAATAATTTGATGTTTCTGGCCCACTAATTATGTAAATTATTAACATTGACCGCCCTTAAAAGTGGATTCCTATAATATCATCAGTCTACTTATTGCGGTCATCAGTCGATTTATTAAAATTAGATTTCTTTCTCCCCCCTCCTCTTACAAACATTCTACGAGAGTCCAAAGCATTTTTTAATCATTAAAAGCCTATATCTGAATTCTTATAGAATATTGTGAGCTACTCTGTTGCATGCTTTCTTATGTGCCATGGACAAAGCCGCAAACACAAAAAGAAAGATATTTGTAGTTTCATAATGAAATTTGGCCTCCCTCCTTAGATCTAATATTTTAAGTTTATCTTCTTTCTTGCAATGTTTAAAAATGCTAATTTGGATATTTATGTGTTTTATCTCCATGAGGCAAGCGTAAGCCTTGAGGAGCTTTGAGGTGTAAAGCCTCACGATAGAACAATTTAAGAATTTAAAAGGAATATAAAAATGAAAAAAATATACTCAGAATATACATAAACCCTTTCAAAACAATACATACTAAAAAGAATACAAAAATATACTCATAATATACATAAATCCTTTCAAAACAATCCATAATAAAACTAATTAACAAAATTAAAGTCTTACTACAAACAAACATTAAATGGATCAAGGAAGTAGAAAATAATAAGTTCTCAAATTAGTAATCATCCTCATTATAAGTTTATTTTCGTTCTTTGTGTTCACCCTTAAAAAAAAAAATTAGATGTTTGAAAATTTCAACGCAAACGGGCAAACAACTCAGTTGGCTTGAGGCGTGAGCCGCACAAATGGCATTTAAGGTGCTGGTTTTGAGGCGTTTTATGATAGCCTCACATGAGGCAGGTTTTGAGGCGTAAGCCTTGGGTATTTTTTTAAACCATGTAATTTTTGTTATCGAAACATGAAAGATAAAGAACAAAACATGAACTAAAACCATATTCCCTTTGGTGATGTTTGTCTGATAGTCACATATTTACATGCTGCTCCATTATGCTTATTTATGTCTAACTATATTTATATATTCCTGGGTCTCTTCATTGTATCTCACATCTTTTAAATTTTTAATGCAAATACAACCTGCTCAGTTGACCTGTCTTGATGAGTGGGCTTCTATTGAAAGGGACCACACTAACTCATTATCATTAGCTATCCAAGATCTGCGGGTTAGCACTCTCCATATTCCATTCACTGGAGGAGCCAAGGTATGTCAGTTGAAAAGTTCTGGAGGCTTAATTTTATAGAAAATGAGAAATCAATAATTTATCCAATCTACGTTTTTGCAGGGAGACATTGAAACTGTTAAGGCAGCTATATACTCAGCCGCTGATGTGATGCAGTCTATAAGATTCTCCTTATGTTCCGTACTTTCACAGGTGAGATCATTTCTGCTGCTTATTTTTCATAGTCTAGACGTAGTCAACATGAGATCAATAATTCTTTTGTTCTGTTCTTTCACCACCACCACCATCTTATAATTATTTTAGGTAGTAAGGTTCACTGACAGATCTTGCCCAAATAAACCTTTTTACTCACTTATTATGGTGATTCACAAACACTGCCACTATCCATAGAACACTCTTTTTTTAATGGATTTCCAATCGGAACTCATCGAGATGGACTGTACACTGATGTATGACAAGCACATAGCCATATATATAGGAAACTTGTATATTGTGGCTTTACCCTTCAATACTGTGAGGTGAGTGGCTCTTGCAGCCCTAAAATGCAGCTTTTTCTTTGTGCCAGCCATTGTCTTTCAAATGAAAATCTTCCATTAGAATAAACAGTAATCTTCTCTTTGGCGTAAGGATATTAGAATGGGCTGGTTAAAACCTCTTACGATCAACCTTTTTGCCAAGCTGATAGTTTTTGTGGCTTGCTTACTTTTTATTGTTATCCAATAACCTGTTTCACGTTCAGTTAAAACATCATCGACAAATGAGGTATGGTCCCATCAGACCAAAGCCTAAAATTTTGAAAACATCATTTGCTCATGATGATTTTAAACACGTGAGGAATGGATAAAGAAAGGGAACCGATTGGAATGGGGGGAAGCAGATGGTGAGGTTGCTATTTTTCCCTTCTCTCTCATTTTATTTTTTTAATTGAAATTATTTGTGTTTAGCTGTTGTGGAGCAACTACTAAAACCAATTCAGGTCTTGAGTCCTTGCTTTTCCAAGCCTGCATGCACTTCCAATTGAATATTGAAATAATTTTCATTTGCTCATAACTATTTCCATATCCAGTAGATCCATGTGCACACTTTTGTTTCCTTCCAATAATTTACTGTTTAAGATCATTTTAAACGATTCAATTTGATTTGGTTGTTCGTATCTTACAGGTTCAAGGGATTAATTGCCTGATTTTTGAACTTGCTGATGTAGCAGCCCAAGAAAGAGCCTTGCTTGATGAATGTGAATCACTTATGGCTTCTACAGCTGCAATGCAGGTGACAAAAGTGTTGTGTTATTATGACATTGAATTCTTAAATTTTCTTTTATCTTCTCTTGCTCACAACTGTTTGCATTATGAACCAACACAACGGTTGCATTATGAACATTAGCAAGAGCTATATACAAATTCCATATCTTGAATGTCAAGTGTCTTTTCGTAGTTATGTTTTGACTTGAGTGCTTCGTTAGTCTTCAGGTATCCAAAAAATAGGGGTTTCTTAAGGCATGTTACTTTTGTTTCAAACTTTCTATGATGTTTGATTAATGGTTCCTAATTGTATCGATTAAGATAATACACCACCAAAGTGATAATCATCCTATTGTTGGTTTGGTTAGGGTGTCTTGTTATCGTTGAGACCTGATTCTACTTCCGTGGTCAAGAGTTGTGACATGCTGGCTTGTACAAGTCGGTTTTTAATAGTTAGAGTTCTTTAGTGCATGTACGGTATGGAGCATTAGGTTGTACTCACAGTACAATAGGCAAGAATTTAGCTACTATTCTTCACCTTGTCTGGTATCATATAATCCACCTTTCAAACACATCATTAGCGTCATCTAGCAGGCATATACAATAAGAAGAGTTTATTAAGTTACATCTAGGACCTGAGATTGATTCTCAGACGAAAGCTATAAATCAAATGCCTAGCTTCACTCCTTTCTATTGGATTTAATGCTGTGGTTATGGTTGTGGTCGTATGCAGGGTGTTTTACGTAGACGGATTAAAATTTCATCTCCATAGGCTAACCTTAATTTTCTTCAATTTCAACTGTGATGTACACGTCTTCTAATGTCACTACTGCAACAAGTCAATAACCCTTCTTCAAACTCATATTCGTTTATGTATATTGTATGTAATAGTTGCTTGACTATATTTACTCGAGCAGGTGGACGAATACGGTCTTAGGACCCATCTGTTACAGTTGAAACAAGCTAAGAAAGAAGGTGTGCCGCCAATGCTCGGGAACCATACATGACTATTTTAACAACTCTACCTTCGCCTCCTTGGGGAGGATGACAAGAGACGCTACCTCAAAGTCGGGTGCTAGTAAGTGTATATTGAGAATTCTCTCTCACCTTTTTTTTATTTTTTATTTTAATACTTCAGATAGAATTTGTAAGTTATTCATTTTCTTATTTTCTTTTCATTTACTGGTTCCATATCATGTTTAACTGTATCTATGTTCTGTATATTAAATTAATAGGAAATGATGTTATGAATAATTGGTGTTCAAATTGGAAACAATTGCTGAATACTCGTGAAGAACATAAAAAGACCGCAAATAATTTTTATTTTCTACAAATAAAAAAAATTTAGCTCGACAAAGTCACGTGTATTCGAAAATAGTTAATAAGAGTTCTTTCGATTGTTAGATTAAAAAAGATTGAACCACGAGGTTCACGCTTTTTTTTAATAGGGTCTAGTTGATAATTATAAATCTATAATCTATAAATAAATATTTAAAAGCGTGAAAAGATGACATTTTTTAATTATAATATAATATCCTTATTAACATTGTTAATTTTCCTGTTTATCCTTAAATTAACATGGTAGGTACCACTCATTTCATAAAGGGGGATTCATCGTGATAAAGCAATATTATGTGTATATTAATATTATAATTAATAAATTAAAATGGATATTTATTGTCTGTAATACAGTGTATATTGATAATCAGATATCAAAAATAATTTATCATGTTATCAAATTAAAATTTTCACAATATCACTTTTCAAAAAATCAATGAAATAAAGAAAAACCTAAGGGTCCGTTTGATTGCAAGGGTGGAAAATGGGTGAAAAGAAAATGTTTTCCAGGGAAAAGATTTTCCTAAAAATTATTTTCTTGAGAATTGTATTTAAGTGTGTTTGATTGGTATAATTTTCCACCTGGAAAATTTTTAAAAGTTTGAATCTTTTTGTTCACGTTTGACTTTATTTTACATGAAAATTGTCCATTAAAATGATTTTTTTTTTTT
>CAIGRL010183767.1:0-11734 GCA_903798325.1 Fraxinus xanthoxyloides | reverse complement strand
CTCTCTCTCTCTCTCTCCATTTCATTTTCTACATTTCTTTCTAAGTCAAAATCATATGTATTTTTAACTTAAAAGATTAGTTGTCAGAATATAATTTATGCACCAATATTTTTACCAACATACAATATTCCCATTGAACCATTTTATCATTTAAAACTAAAAAACATTGAGGTTTAGTTATATCTTCAATATAGATTGTCCACTCCATTCATTTCTTCCCCTAGATAGTTATTATCAATGCGACCATGAACCATCAGAACACTCGACACAATGAACAATGGCAAAAATACGATAAGAGCACGGAATATATAAAATAAGTTTCTTTTAATGTTAAAGTTCGTAATATACACATTAATTGGAGGTTGAAACCTCAATAATGCAATGCTTTATCTTTGGTACAAAATAAGCTAAAACATAATTTCTGTAACATATTATGTACACTCAGAACTGGAACGATAAGCGTAAACAAACAACAAACACGAATAATATTCAAAGTTTTGCTTTCCAGTTACAAACTTCAAGCACCAAGATACAGTTTCAAGCTGTAATGATTCTTCACGAAAATGTAAAGCAAACGATCAAATTTAGTTAATCCCATAAAGATGAGCAAAAGGAGGAATTCACTCTATTAATAGCTGGTATAAACATCTACTTGTGAATGATAAAACAAGCCCTTTGAATGACAAGTATTCCTTCCTTCGCTAAAAAAATGTCACTCATGAATTCGTAGTTAATGGGGCTGCTGAAAAATTGTTCGACTGGCAGTGCGCAAAGTTCTGACACGGTTATCTTAAATTGACAAAAGACAATGGCTGCTTATCGGCAATTCTCATGGATATCTGAGGCTGTGATCTTCCAAGCAACAGATGCAAAATTGATTTATTTTTATTTTTTAAATAAAGAAGACCTATTATGATTCTTGCTGCAATTGAGGCACCTGCATGAAGAGGTACTGCACAATAGCATAAGCTTCAGCCACCATTCCGGAAATGTATACTAACTATTTACATTTAAGATTTTCGCTGCTTCTAGATTTACCTCAAATGATTTTCCCGATCTCTCAAAATCAAGCATACTGAGAGCAACTTCACAGCTCTGTGCGACTATAGGTTCAGGATCCTTAGCAAATTCCTCAAGCAGTGTGATACATTGATCGTCTGCAAAATGCAGAAGATGCATTGAAACATGCGTCATGGCTAAATAAAAAGGAAAAATATGTATTGTAAATATAATGTGTACAGTCAAAATCAGTTTGTGTTTTGTATTGATTTACATCCATAAGAATTTGAAACAGAATGGTAATCTGGTTATACAAATTCTAGATACATGTAACAATATAAGACTGTTGGAACATATTATTCAAGTAATAATTGCACAGGTAAAGAATAAAAATGAAGAAAACAGAATGATAGCTTATATACTGGAAGAATTTGCACGAAAAATATTTAACTGTAGTATTTGGGGGGAAAAACTAGTGTAAAAATAATGTATTATATATTTATAGCAAGACCCAAAAACTCCAGCAAACCATAAAGATCATCTAAGTTGGGTTTTCAATGCAGTGTCCATGCATCTGCTCACTCGTCTCTTTCAAGACAATGTATATTTTATATCCACCATGAATAATTAAAAACACTAGTGCATTCCGCTTCTTAGAAGGAAATGATATATACAAACCACAGAATTTGTCGAGAGAGAGAGAGTTCATCAATTTTAAGTTGTTTAATATGTTAACAATTAGCAAAGAATCAAAAGTTTTGACAGCTCTTTAATACCTTCATCTAAAATGGTATAAATTCCATAGTCCCATTAAATTTCTTTATCAATTTGATGAAATTTGTTCAGTGATTGTAATTAATTCAATCAAGAACATAAAAACTTATAAATTTTCTGTCTCATTTATAATATAGAACTATGGCATATTACACTCCCTCCCGCCCAAAATACAAATTATTTCTGCCCCATGCCCCGTCATTATACTGGCAGAAACAAACATTTTTCATGCAATTGCCATCAACTTACACTGATGAATATCGTGGGGTCCTTAAACAGCACCAGGCTCAACCAACCCAAGCAGGAAAAATAGAGCAAAAAAATGTGTTTAAAAGTTCAATTAATGTCATATGCTGCTGCTGCATTAACATTGCTCATTCATTTTTCTTCACATGTATAATTTAAGCAGTTCTTATTCTTCCTTCTCATAATCAAACTAATTTTAAGTCAACTAAAACTCTGTTTGACAAATTTATAAATGGTTTACAAAGAGTAATAGTAAGAGGGTCCTACAAAATGTATGGATAATAATAATTACTAGTTAATAATGTGTGGTACAAATTAATGCTTCGAAACAAAGGCTAAGGGTAATAATAGACAAAAGAGTAAGTCAAGAATATGAGCAGAGGCCAAACCTGCAATTGAACCAAGAGCTTCAGCAGCTTCATGTCTAACCATCGGATGTTCACTACCATCCCTAAGGATTTGGGATAGAGCATCTGAAGCCATTTTGTTCTGCAACTGGCCCAAGACATAGGCAACCTAGGGGCAAAGTCAATAAAAAATTATAGTTATATATAACAGAGTCAGCTAATTGAGTAAAAACCAGAGTATGCTCACCAAACTTAAAAACTTACTTTGGCAGGATCATCTCTAAAACTATATTACTACTTTGTCTGTGTGTTTTTCTGCTTTGGTGGAGAGTCAGGTCCTTATTTTATATTAGATAGAGGTAACCATCTCAACAAAATCAGCTTACTAATTATCGTTTCTTTCCATTTTTATATCCTTTGGAGGTATACAAAGTTCATTTATATATTGGAAGTATTAGAAAATCAAATAACTTAACCCAGTTTACTATAGTTTGAAAATAAATTAGCATCCTTAACTCTGCAAAATTTGTAGAGATATTGATAAATATAAAACACCTCATTTTCTATATTTCACTGAGACAAGGCTTACAATAAAATAGAAAATAAATAAATAAAGCCATACATCCCCAAAAATAAGCAGGAAAATGACAACTGACCTCATGCCGTAGAAGAGCACTATTTGCACCTAGGGATTCAA
Source organism: Fraxinus xanthoxyloides (assembly GCA_903798325.1). NCBI lineage: Eukaryota > Viridiplantae > Streptophyta > Magnoliopsida > Lamiales > Oleaceae > Fraxinus > Fraxinus xanthoxyloides. The sequence goes on along the minus strand of CAIGRL010183767.1, from coordinate 8,671 downwards.
TAATAGCAGATATAGCTTCCTCTCCTCCAAGGTTTCGAAGTGCAAAAAGTGCGGCATACCTCTCATACATGCTATTGCATTCATTCAATAAAACTTCCCTGAAAAAAGGAATATAACAATCAAGCAATTAAAAAACCCAATTGAAAGACAGGCATGTTATCAATCTATATTAAGAATTCTAAACCTCAATTCCTGCGCAGAAGAACAAGAAGCAGGTGCAGCGGGGTCGACTGACAAAAAAGGTGATGATTTTGTGGGTGAGGTGTTTTTCAGCTCCTCAATTCGACTCAAAGCTAGTTCACATGTTTCCCGAACTTCTTGAGCTGGATCCATGGCCAAACTATTCTTCAAGAGACCAATATTACTTTCTAAACCAATTGCACCAAGAGCTTCTGCAGCCTATGAATATGCGGGTGCATACAAAGAACCAAAATCCTCTTAAGAAAACAACATCCCGTGATAGTGAAATATCCTTTATCCAAATTCAAAAGCATTTTACCTCATGGCGAACAATGGGATGCAAGGAAAGATCATTTAGAACAGCTTCCAAAGCAGGGATAGAATCAGCATCTTGCATCTGACCCAATGCAAATGCAGCCTCATGTGCCAGCAGGTTCGAAGCATCCCTTGTTGCTGAAGTAGCAAAAGTATCATACATCATTGGGATACATATTATCACAAAAAAAGGGTACTGAAGGTAGCAATGAAGAACCCCACTCCACAACAAGATAAAGAGCCTCTGAAATCAACACTTAAACGTTTAAGAACGATACAACCTCCTACAGCCTGATTCAAAAGCTCTGAAATCGATTCTAATGGCTTAAATGAGCGGAACAACTATGAATTTTTTAATTTTTTTTGGGTACAAATTATCGAACTCTTGCACTAAGATAGATCTAGTTGTTTTATTGAGCCCCTGTTTGACACACATTATCTTGAAATACATTCTTTCAAAACTCACATTCAACCACACATTATTCGATAAAATAATATTTTTCATCACATCAATAACTTTTCCTCACTTTTTTACCACATTTCCCATCATATCACTATTTAAAATACATTTTTTTTCTCAATAATATCCATCAAACACCCCTGAAAGAACCAGTTCGGAGGGACAAATAAAAAGTATAAAAATCCATAAGAAGTAATTTTTCTAGAAAAAAAAGTAAGAAAAGAAAATGAGTGCCTCTGCCAATTTTCACCATTGCCTTTACTGTTTCAATTTCATCATAAACATCTAACACAACCAGAGATATATCCAAACAACACTTTTAGGTAGTATCCGACAAATAAATAATAAAAAGACAGCACAGAGTGCACAAAAAATTGAGTTTTTCCATGCATCTTCCTAAAGTAAGTCAAATTAACTTACTTCAGAGTACAATACACATTTATTCCAAATTAACAAGACAGATATATACATAACAAATGTCGATGTAAACACAATTAATCAATAAACACGCGCATAAATACGGTACCTTGAACGAGGGCATTGCGAGGGGCAGGCCCACGGAGGTTGCGAAGAGAGAAGAGGACTCTGAATCGCTCCGAAATCGGTTGGTTTTGATCCAACAAACGGTCGCAAAGAAATTTCTCAGTGTCGGCCGAAACTTGGAACGAGCATCCGGAATCAGCACAATCCATTAGGAGCAGAAATGGAACCGGCACTGGAATTCAATTGACAAACGTTAAAACCCTAGCTCCCTCCAATTTCCAGAAGGTCAGGGCTTATTATGCGTATTTTGGTAGAAGATGGTTGACGTAGTTTTGACGCGAAATTTACTCCACTCCTCGACGAAAAGCGCGTGTTGTACATTTCTTTAAGTTGCTCAAGACTTGAGGTCACCCAATTTGAAGCAAAGTTTCATTTTAGACACTCGACTTTCTTTTTACCTAAACTCACCACAAAATATTCAACTTTATTTTGGTACATCATCATCAACACTGATTTGATAACATAATTTAGTGTTTGTATATAAAATTTTGCTAAAGTTTTATCAACTTTTTAACCGATCAAATTTCAATTTTTTTAATCACAAATTAATGATAATCTATAAAAAGTTCGTTAAACAAGCCTTTAATTTTCTTCCTTAAATGACGTATAGATTTCTCATGTGAACAGTTAGTATATTAGTTGTCACATGTAGCAATAATCGTATTTCAACTTATTAGTATACTTGCATAAGTATGCTAAAAACACATTTCAAGTGCAACATTTTTATATTAGCACCCTGTATTGATGCACATTATTCTTCCAACAATACATTTTAAATAGTGATTTTATGAAAAATATGTTTTTAAAAAATAAGGAAATTTTTTGGATTTACGTGTAATATTATTTTATTAAAGAATATGTGATTGAAAATAAAATAGAGAAAACAGTATTTTTAGAAAAATGGGCATCAAACATGGTGTAGATGAGCAAGTTTATACTATTTTTCAAACGATAGTGCTTTGTGTAGGGTCAGAGAGTGGAGTGTTTGAAAAAAAAAAATGTGGATTTTATTCATTTTATCCTCGTGACAATACTCTATATACTTTGCATGATAGCTAAAGGTTGTGGTCAAGATTAAAAAATCAAGGGATGGTTTTGCACTTAGGCGTAAAAGTGAAGGACTAAATACTCAAACTTTCCTACTATAAATGTACAGACTTCGTCTTTGCGAAGTCTCTAGGCTGTTCAATTGAGTTACTGTTCTGCTGCTTCCCTCTGTCGCCACGTGTAACGATCTCTCTCAATTTCTTCAGATCTGAAAATTGTTCTATTAGAGTTACAGCAATTCCGTTCTCTCTCTCCCAGTAATCGCAGTCTAATTTTAATTTCTTGGTTGATTGTAAAACCCTAGAATTTGAGAATTTTGATTTAAATTCGAGCAGTTCTGTTATTGATTAACGCGGATTCTAATTGTTTTTTTTATTTGCTATATGCAGAATTACGACAAGTGAGTCGCCGCAAGATTCTCTATCATCCCTGAACATTCTTCAGATATCCCGATCGTCATAGCCATGAATTCTAGAAGGTCGTTTCCTTTTTTTTTTTTGGTTCTGCCCCAATTTAGACCCTAACCTTTAATTAATTTATCGTATAAAATTAGAAGTTTCAATTATTTTTGAATTTTGGTGAAATATTGGCTTTATGTTGATTAATTCTATTCATTGTACTTGCTTGCTTGCCCTATGAATTCTACTTTTCCGTTTCTTGTGACGTTCAATGCTGGAGAATTGAGCTAGAGAATGAAATCTAGACTTGAAAAGCTATCTGCTTTTGGTTGTAGATTAAAAGTCTTACCCTTATCTGAGCTCATCTTTAGATATATACATCCCATCTTAGAGCGAAGAACTCTCTAGTGATTCTTTAACCTACAGCCCACCAAAGTAACTGGAAAAAGGACTACCATAGAAGACCGAATTCTTCACCTATTTCAAATTGGGAAGATATTAACAATATGTTCCATTAGATTTTGAAAATCTGAAATTGAACCTTATCATCGTCATCTTGATTTTTAAGAGTCATTTTTCTTGATTTTAACAGGAAGAGTATATAAATTATCATAAATCTGAGATTCTCGCTTTTACCTGACAATTATGGGAGTTGGCATTTTAAGTGCTAGAAACTTATGGTAGTTACTTAACATGCAAATGCCCCAGAGACTTGAACTTCATTAACTGTCATTTCTTGACTTAAGGATCACAGCGCATTAGATTGTTTACTGGTTATCTATGAAAATTAATATAAATTTTTTTTTCCTCTATCTGAATTCACTTTTATCCTATCAAATCCGTATATGCATTACTGTCTCTTGGTCTCTACCTGTTGTAACACTCACAATGATATTGAATTCAGGGACCGCAATGCTAGAGTTGCTCTGTTTGACGGTATAGAGGAAGGTGGTATAAGGGCTTCATCTTCTTATACCTCTCATGAAATTGATGAGCAAGAGAATGATAGGGCAGTTGATGGATTGCAAGATCGAGTGAATATGCTGAAAAGAGTGAGTTTGAATTTGCAGGAGTTTATAGTTAATTGTGGCTTTATTTGTCTGGTTGTTACATTTTTTTTTTTGAGATTAACAAGTATATACTTTTTCATATGTCATTTTTCAGTTTTGTTAAGAGGATAAAGAGAGAAAGTTGAATGGGTTCCAATAACTGGTGGTTGAGGTATCGTGTCAGATTATACAATTATTTGTTCACGATAAAAGTTTTAAAGAAAAGAAGAGTTAAGTTTTTACATAGGTTGATGGAGAGTGCCTACTAAAGTCTCTTCCAAATATTTGTATTTCCCTCAACTATAAGCAAATTTACTCAACTTGGATGAGAGTGAATGACAGCTTTGTTGTAATGTGCGGAAGTTTCATTTGTTTGATGGCCTTATGTGTATCCTCTTATAACATCCCAAGAATGCATTTTGATAGGTATATTTTTCACATATATAGCTTCGTAGGATTTGACAGAAGTCTAATGTAATTCAAATTATATGCACTTAGGTTTTGACCAGAAAAAAACTGTTAGTTTGTATTCTCCGATGCTTATGCCTTGAAATAAGTTCAAAGTGTTATAAATGAAAAAGGAGCATCATTTGATTTCTCATATCTTGAATGGATTTTCCTTTTTGTGTCCTAACTATGCTCATGATTGCATCAACAGCTGTCAGGTGATGTACATGAGGAGGTTGAGACTCATAACCGAATGCTGGACCGAATGGTGTGTATATTATTGTAATATATCCCACACACTGAAAGTTTATTATTGGTCTTATGTTAAGCATTTGCTCTCCTAACATTTTGCTCGTAGGGTAATGACATGGATAGTTCAAGAGGAGTTCTATCTGGAACCATGGATAAATTTAAGATGGTATTTATGACCTCTACTCCATTATTCTACTCTCTTTTCCTTGGATATTTTACTTTTCTACAAATGACTTCATACTTGCCTCAGGTGTTTGAAACCAAATCAAGCCGCAGGATGTTTACACTCGTGGCATCTTTTGTGGTTATTTTCCTTGTCGTATACTACCTTATAAGGTAAGTGGTTGCATAAATTTGAGAATCCGTGAACTTGTATAGAGGATGCACTACCTGCTCTACTACTCGGTCAATGTCATTACATGGCTGTGAGATGTCATAGCCTTCATGTGCTTGTAAAGGTGTTTTCATGCAACATACACTTGGATGGACAGAAATTGTGACATTTTTAACAAATCTTTGACAAATATAATGCCAGTTGACAAGGCTTTACCGATTGTTCTTATTCTGCAGCAAGTAAAAGAAAATGGAAGGAAAAACAGCTATCTGCTGCTAGTAATTTGGTGAAGCTTCAGAATGGATGGATTTGTTCCAAGAAGCAGTTTCTACTGAATTGGTCATTAGTGTTTTTGTGGTAATAGCTTTGAGCTTGGTAGTGTCATTGAAACTTTTCAGTGCTAAAGGTCCAGAACCTCTCTGATGCTTCATGCTTGTGTGTGTGTGGGAGTTCGTGTTTATAGATTCCGCATTGTCCTTTGGAACAGAGAAAAATCTATGTAATGGTACATATTAAATGCATAATCTAAAATGCTGGCACCAAACATGCCCTGTTTTCTATTTTTCTTTTTCTATTTTTTTTTTTTTTTAAATTTGAAGTAATTGTTGTTAATTTTTGTGAAACTATTTTTTTATGCCACATGAAAATATTTTCTTACAAGGTACATCGCCTTTTTTTTTTTTTTTCTGTTTTATAAAAATTTCAAAATGGTGTATTAGGTATAATTGTTAGGGATCGTCCATCTTTCGGAGGTAAAGAGTATCAACTATAAGATTGTAACGTACGGATTGTTTAAGAAAATTGTACAAGAGTTATATGTATATAAGCAGACTGTGATTTTGCCGAGCATGGCATGTCTTGATCGTGTTGATAAAAAGTTGTAATGAAAACGTAAACAACAGACCGGAATGTACATTAGAGGATTTTCTATTGCTATTTGGCGTTGCAATTCACATCGATGTAAAGAAAGTGAATGATTCATGACAATGACATAACGTCTTGAATAATCAACCCGTTTTCCCAGTAGAGTCACAAAATTTTCCCACTTTGCATTCAGTTACATCTGAAAATGATTTGTAAATTCTATTATGACCACTCCTCATTGGTTGATTAAAAAAATTTTAAATATGCACCAGCCGGGAATCGACCCCGGGTCTGTACCGTGGCAGGGTACTATTCTACCCCTAGACCACTGGTGCTTCATGCTGGCAATTTGATTTTTTAATTATTTATTATTGCACCAGCCGGGAATCGAACCCGGGTCTGTACCGTGGCAGGGTACTATTCTACCACTAGACCACTGGTGCTTCATGCTGGCAATTTGATTTTTTAATTATTTATTACGTGACCTTTTACTGCCCTATTTAGTTTTCCACTAACTTTAGTTCACCAGATCGGATGGTACAAAATAAGGAAATGTCATTTTGATTCTCATTCTTAATTTTGCATGATAAATTCCCGGGTATATGTTTGGTAGAATAGATTTAATATAAAAAATAAAAACAATTGTCTCACACCAACTTTGTACGCTTGTTTGTGGTTTTACATTATGAATTAGAGTATGGTATAAAATAAAGGTTAAATTCAAATTAATGTGATATTTAACTTTTTGAAGCTCTTTTCGCTTTTAAACGAATCAATGAAATTTGTAGGCATACATCGAGGGATGTATTAAAGAAAAAAATTAAGCCCTTATTTTGTGAGAATCAAAATTAGATTTTAACATGAGATTAAAAAGCTGTGGATAAAAAAAAAAAACGCGATTAAAGTTACATCCTTAATCATTCCTCATTTGAATTATATGGCGAAAACCTAATAGAGTTTACCTATCCAGTAACCAAAAGAAAAAAGAAGTTAAAAGATGGGAATGAGAATGACAAGAATACACTCGAAAGGAAATAGCCGTTCCAACACTGGTTTAGGAAAATACCATTGCGGCACGCACTTGGAGGTGTGTCATGTGTGTGGTATTCGATTCGTGACAAAAACATGGAATGAGATTGATATTTACTTCAAGCAGAACCAAATCCATCCTATATTGGAACCAGAGGCCTACAAATCTTGATCTATTTACTGGGCAATGCTTTTAATGAAACCATTAGAGGACAATCTCATTTGTCTGGTTATGACCAAGATATCAGTGATTCTCCACAATTGTAGCAGTTTGTTTTTCTTTTATATATATTTGTAATTGTACAGCTACCATGCATCTTCTATCTATAAATGAATATCTCCTCACAGCATATTGGCTTGAGGCATTTCCTTTACATGGTATCAGAGCAGCAGCATCATTAGTCATGTGAGAAGTTGCTCCCGTGCCTGTGTACCACTCAGTATCTTGAGAATCATCAAGGGAGGTGGCAGCAAATGCTTCAATCAAACCTTCAGCCTTAGCTTTCTTCAATAGTTTGCCAAGTTTATGACATTTCTTGGCAGTGTGCCGTTCTTTCCCATACCATTGGCAAGTGATTATAGAGGTCTTAGTAGATTGGCCTGATGCTGGTAAGGGAGAGGTAAGTTTGCAACGACTAGAAGAGGAACCACATTGGACAACCATAGCCGACTGAGAAGAAGAATCCCCCGGGATTTACCAAGAAAAATGCTCATGGCTGAGAGCTTTCGGAACCAGATTAGCAAAGAGGGCAGCGGCAATTGTGACAACATGGAGATGGAGGTTGAAAAAATTTTAAAATCAGAACCAAGGCCACGTAGAAACCAATGTACCTTATCTGTGTGTCATCAACTGGTTTGCCAATAGCACTAAGCTGACTCAAGTCCCATTCCCATGCCTCCATCACACTCTCTGAGCCTTCTTCGCCTGAACTAGCTTTGGATGTCCCTCAACCCGCCTCTTCTTCCGCTGTCCAATCGTCTACCTCTACTCACCCCATGATCACCTGTGCTCGGGATGGAAATGTAAGCATCACATCATTCATTCGTTATGTGCTTTCACTGCTCCTCTGTGGTTTCAAGTACATCTTGCGGTTAAAGAGCCTCGTGGTTATAAGTCAGTTGTCAAGCATCCAGCATGGCTCTTGGCAATGGATGATGAAATTGCCGCTCTCAAGCACAATAACACATGGTGATTAGTTCCTCGTCCACCTGATCATAATGTTGTAGGTTGTAGATGGACTTTTAAGACCTAGCTTCATGCCGACGGATCCATTGAGTGTCACAAAGCTCGTCTAGTGGCGCAAGGTTTTTCTCAAAAGCATGGCATTGATTTTGAAGAAACTTTTGGTCCCGTTGTTCAACCTACTTCTGTTCACATTATTTTGTCCCTATGAATAATTGGCATTCACGTCAACTTGACCTAAAAAATGCCTTCCTTCATGGGTTTCTCTCCGAGGAAGTCTATATGGAACAACCCCCAGGCTCATTGATCCGCAATTCCCAACTCATGTCTGTCGCTTACAACGTGCTCTTTAAGGTCTTAAACAAGCTCCTCGAGCATGGTTTCAGCATTTCAGTCAATTTTTACTTGGTATTGGGTTTATTGCTAGTCGTGCAGATTTCTCTCTCTCTCTTTGTCTATCATAGTCCTCATGGTGTTATTTATCTTCTCCTATATGTCGACGATATGGTAATAACGGGAAGAAATTCTTCTATGCTGCGTTCTCTCATTGTTGGAATCTACAATCCCACA
>CAIGRL010183754.1:0-16427 GCA_903798325.1 Fraxinus xanthoxyloides | reverse complement strand
TTGTGGGGATATCGACATAAAATACCCTCAGATCGAATGGTGTTTTGCAGGATTAAGGCTATCCATATATCTTTTTCGACTGCCAGAACAATCGAAACTTATTGAACTCAAAATCAAGAAAATACAAAGTGCAGGCTATTAATTACAGTGATTACACAGTATGCCTGTCTGATTCAGGCCTAGACAGACACGATTACTCTTCTTGTCCAATATATTCTTTTGTGGTATCTGATTTATACCTCATATGTTGACAACATTGAGATAACATTTCTCAACTGCCTAGCCCTGTAAATAATACAGTGCATGTTGAGAAAGCTCTCTGCAGTAACAAAAGTACATTTTCCAACTCTTCTAGAGTATATATTTACATTACTCTTGGGAGTATCACGGTATCGAATTTGGAGGAGCACTGCGCCCTTGACAGGGTGGCTCAGGCCTCAGTTCACGGGGCCTATAAAAGATAACACTACATATGCGGGCATTCATGACTTGCTGGCTTATGGGTTTGAGGTTAAACGGTATCCTGCAATCTGTGCAGAATGTAAATCGATGAGATGTACTCTGGAGAAAAACCAGATTCTTTGCCCGCAGCACAGCTGCTATGAAGGCAACACTCTAGCAGAAGGCAGATTTTTTTGTACGCAAGATTGATCATTTTCTTTATGCTGAATTTTTTAGTTGAATGAACCAAGGATGTAGGGGTTCGCTCGTTGGCTTGAGCGGCTCGTGGTTCAGCCCAGGAAAGCCCGAGCTGGCCCGACTCACTTTTCTGTAGAACCAAGTCGAGGCTCTAGCCGATCCCATTTGGGGTCGTCAGCCCGAGCGACGGGCCATTTTCAGCCCGTGACAAGCCAAGCCTTTAAAAAAAAAAAAAAAAAATTAAATAAATTTTCAGCTGCTTGCAATAGCAGGCTGCCAAATCCCAACCGTCTTCTCTTCGCTCCCCTTGGCAGTAACCTTACTATGGGCACTACATGCACTCTAAATATCCTACTGATCATAATTTTTCTTCCACTGTCAACATAAATACGAGCGTTCTTTCCCTGCAAGTATTTTGGAGTAAAAAAAAATTCACCACATCATTCAAAAATTGATTTAATCAGAATATTTTTGGGAGGGAATTTCCTTGAAAGAGGATTAGCTTTATTCAAGATTAATGAACGGGTTTTACAGATATGGATCTAACATATATCCTTAAAATGGTGTTATTAAAAAAGGAAAATGAAAGTGCAAACACACAACTCTATGAAACGACTTCTTTCATAAGACCCGCTTTCATATTGCATTTAAAATGTATAACATGTTTGTTTCATATGTTTATCATGTAAGATTGCTAATTAAATTATATTTTTGTGAGAAAGAATTTCAACCATTGGCATTTAGCTTTGCTGAAATTATTTGTGGGTAACTATCGACGTAGAATTTCATTAGTAGTTCATTAGTAATTATCGATGATTAACTATTAAGTAGGAAATTACCGGGGAGCTTTCACAAAATATGGACGACAATTTTTATTTTTATTTTTTTTCCAATTGCCAATTATAATTAACAACAGAAATGAGAGCATCGCAACGGAATATTTTGCTGCGGATGCCGCATTTTTACTCCTTGGTATAGCTCCTATTTTGTAGAGATTAAAATCAGAATTTTAATAGATTTTGAATAAAAGTTGATGAAATATATGATTGAAAAATTGTGAATGAAATATATGATTGAAAAATTGTGAATCATATAAAATGTGTTATTAAAATTAATTGTTTATTTTGACTTAAAATTTTAAGTGGATTCTAATTCAAACAAACAGGGCATAGCGTTATAATATACAATCAGGTGCCGATATTACTTGATGCTGTAACGGAAATTTCTTACACGTGGCACGACACATTCCTCGGAGAGCAGAGTGCGCACAATAGCAAACGGGCCCTTACTCCCTGGTGCGCCTTGCGCGGGTATCTGAAATACGAAGGGCTTCTCATATATACAACACTCATTTACTGTCTTGCACCATTTCTCTCTCCAAACCCCTCTTTTCTCTCAAAAACTGAAAACCCTTCTCTTTGCCTCTGCAATTACGAAAAACCATTTCTACAAAGTTCTGTTTAGTGTTTAAATAAAGGTAGGTTTGTGTTTGTGTATGTATGACAGTATGAAGATGAATGTACGTTTAGTTGTTTCATCTAACCATGCAAACGTGATTGTGTATATAGACACACTTTTGTCTTTACGAATTCATCTCCAAATAGAGTCCATTGCTTCTTTTTTTTTTCTTCTTTCTGGTCGTCAAAATCAGATTTTTTTGGTTTTTTGTTGTTTGGTTGAGAGTTTGTAGTGTATAGATTGTGGGCTTATTTTTATGATTGTATACATCGTGTTTTAGTTTTGTCTGTTGTTTCATATGAGTTCTCCGGTGCATCAAGAATCGCAAACCTTAAATCAAGATTTCTTGTTTACTTTTTGGATTTTTCTGATTCTGTGTTATTTGGCTGAGGTCTCATGTGGGCTTGTTAATGTATGTGTCTATTTCGTTTTAATTTAATTATTTTTGTTCCATTTGACTTCTTTCATGCATTAAGATCACAAATTTAAAATCAAGATTTCTTATTAACATTTTAGAAGGATTTATAAAAATGAAAACTTTTCTGTGCGTAAACCCGGCTGCTTCTTTGAGTGAGAATTGTGAAAGCTTTTATTTTCATGAAAATTTTTAGGTTTTGTACGAAGGTACATGACTCGGGTGTCTAAATACACGGCCCGGCCCGGCTCAGTATCCGGGCCTTCCGAGCTCTCCTTCGGGCCTGACCACTGTTGTATGTTTCAAGTGCCTTAATTATATGTTGTGACAACTAAAATGTGAAGGGTTCGTGTGAATTTTTGTTACTTAGACAATATAACATTTTCTCCTTTCCTTCTTTTGATGCAAGCAATCAACTTTTTACCTGCAAATATGGAAGTAATTACATGCACATCTTTTTAATTTTGTTGCTCAGCGAGAGATGGACTCAAGAACACCTCCTAGTAGAGGGAGTAAGAGGCCTGCTGAAGATTCCAGCTCTCAGAGGGCGAGAAAGAAGCCAAATGAATGTATTAAGAATGAAGACGATGATCTTGGTGTTGATAAGATTTACAAATTTCGGGTTCTTATGCCGAATGGTGTGACTCTGGGGGTTAAAGTCCGTGCTTTGTTCAATCATATGCCTCTTGACAAGTTTGTTGACGTTGTCAAGAATGCATATGCCAAGTTTGTAAGACAGACAATGTCTCAAAAGCCGAGAAGAAGAATTAATTGGACGAGCCCAGAATTTCATTTTACAGATGCATATGAGAAAACGATAAGAAATATAGTGAATTTTAAGAATTTTAAGCCAAACGAGTGGCACATAATAAGGCTTCATGTGAGATTCTGTTTTTGAAATCAATTCTAGTTCTATTTTCGTTTTTGTTTCATAATTTTAATAACTGATGTCTGTTCATTTTGATGTAGGATGGGTCTGATGAAGCTGATACATATGAGGTATTGCATTAAAAATTAATGTTATGTAATTATCAAGTGCCTTTGTGGGGATGCTTTAATTAAGTGAATTCTGTGCCTATTTTGGGATTGTTTAATCGTGTAGTTCTTGATTGTTTTGTAGAACATGTGGGACCTTACTCCAGATACAGATTTATTGAAGGAGTTGCCGGAGGAGTATACATTTGAAACAGCCCTTGCTGACTTGATAGTAAGCTTGGAATATAGTTTACCCATTCATTCTTCATGAGTTCGATACTAAAGCCTCTCACCTGTTTATCAGGATAATTCCTTGCAAGCTTTATGGTCTAACGAAAAGAATCAGAGAAGATCAATAAGGTATGGCATTCCAATGTTGGTTTGCTTGGTTTTCAAAAATCTCTTGTTATCAAGTTTTTTTACTTTGGTCTGTGCATGAGAAACTATAGTGATCGATGAACTTCAAAGGTTACATTTAATAAGGCTTGTATTATGGAATGTACGATTTGAGATGTAAAGGAAAAATAAGGATTTATACTTTTTTCTGTGCATGCGAAACTATATCTGATTGATAAACTTCAAAGGGTACATTTAATAAGGCTTCTATATGTAAAGGGAAAATTAGAAATTCAATTCTGGTATTTGCTGAAGGAATATAGTTTTGGCAAGATAGTTCAATTTTATAATTTTAGTTGAAAGTCTAGGTATCTGGTGGTTGTATGGGCTTTCGTCATGTTTCAAACCGAATATTGTGTTGTTCATTTTGATTGAATGTCTTTGGCCTATATTAATTTGTCTTGGACAAGAGTAATCTCTTGCAAATGTTAAAAGCTGATAAATAATTTTGTTTTATCTCCAGTGTTGATGTGCAAAAGAGCAGAATCTCAATTTTTGACACAGGCCCAGGAATGGATGGCAGCGAAGAAAACTCGATAGTACAGTGGTATATTATTAGCTGTAATGGGAATCTTAAGTTTACTTAATACAAATATGGTCCATAATTATGGCTTCTACAAAAGTTTGACTCTTTCTTCCCCTCATTCTCTTTTTGATGGGAAAAGTTTGGATGTTTCTATCAGCTAGTTAATTTCTATTCATTGTAACCAGGTTAATTTTTATACCTTTGAATCAATATCTTTATCACGGTTACTATTTGTTCCGAAATAGTAGTACCATCAATGGGAAATATCATTCTTAATAGATTGCAACTTAATGAGTTATGGGCGCATACTTTTAATGAAGCATCTAGCAGTATAGCTATAAGGGAACCTAACCTACCTATCACGATGACTAGATCCTCTTTCTTAAAGATGTGCACTCACTTGCCTTCCTTTCACTTAATTACTGTCAGTCTGTATCCACACGATGCCTTTCCCTTTGCTCACTGTTAAGTAACTTCATATGCAAGCATTCATATCTACCGATTGTTACTTCATCAACATTGCCATATATGTCACTGATTGTTTTTTTCCATGTGTTTTGCTACCATTTTACCTTTTGCAGGGGAAAGATGGGGGCGTCTCTGCACAGATCATCAAGAGGACTCGCCATAGGGGGTGAACCCCCATACTTAACGGTAACAGATTCCTAAAAAATATTGGACTAATGTCTATTTAATATGTTAATATTGGTTACCATGTGATCGCATGCGTAGCAAACTCATTTAAATGTTGTAACATCCAAGGAGTAGAGTAATTTTTTTTTATTGTCTTTATTAATTCTCTGCAGCCCTTCTTTGGCATGTTTGGGTACGGCGGGGCCATTGCAGCGATGCATTTAGGAAGGTATGACTTGCATAAGATATGTTATTGCCTTTTTCTTTAATCATGAAAGAAAAGATTTCATACTGGAACCACGTTCATTTCCATTCTTTCTCTTGTACTCTAGGCGAGCTGTAGTTTCCTCCAGGACCAAGAACTGTAAGAAAGTGTACATGTTACACCTGGAAAGAGATGCTTTAATAAGTTCTTCCAGCTCAGAACAAAGATGGAAGGTAGTCTACTTAATTGCAATTTGCTTCTCTTAATAGTCAGTTTTTCTTCCTTTTCTCTTTTCTGATCTTTATTACTTTTAATGAAGGCCAATGGTGGTGTCAGAGCTGCTTCAGAAGATGAAATAGAAAAATCATCTGATGGAAGCTTCACAAAGGTAACTTATTCTTTGTTATTCTTCTCCTCGTGTCTAAATAATTCAAGTTTCAACTTTGGTTATGTATATATATTTTACCTTGTTAAACAGTATCTATTTCTCTATTTTGAACACCTTCTATCTGACAACATATTTATTTCGCATTTTACTGATCTCATTCTCCTTGAATCAATCCCCTTTGATTGTAGAAGAATATGTGGAGCAGAGCACCTTTCCAATTTCCTTACTGAAAATGCTTTTCATTTATAGTGTACATAATGCTTCTTTCAAAACTTCTGGGTTTTTTTCCTTCCATGCAATCATATTTTTAAACAAGGAAAATCTTTTTGAAATATAAAATTCTAGTAATATTTTACTCCTTTGATCTATTTTTGGAAAGATAGTGAAAATATTATGAACACTGTTTGTGTGATTGTAGGAGGAGAACTTATCTTTTGAATGAATTGCATGGTTCCATAAACTTTGATGATCTTTCTAGCAATATATTGGATTAGCCTTTCTATGTCGGCTACATTTATTGTGGAAGCCTTACCACGACGGCTAACTACAAGAACGCGTATTGCATAGAGATTCCATGAAAGTTATGACCGTCATAGTATTGAAATCTTTCCATGACGGTTGTTATTACTGTCATGGAATCTTTTATTTCATTTTTAAAAAATCCGAAGTGTTTCCATGACTGCTAAACATCTCACCATCATGGAATGCCATATTTTATGACGAACAAAACTTTACACACCACGGGTAGCCACGTGGCCATTTTATAATACCATGACGGCACTATTTGATGAGTAATTGCTATGTTATTACTGAAGTCTACTCTTCAATGGGATATAGCACTTAATCTATACTAGAAAACCTTACCATGATGACTGAATCTTTACATGCCAAATCTCTATGCAACATACTAACTTTTACAACCCTTTGAAGTCTATATGTTCAAGGAATTGAGTTTCCTGCCCCTAAATTAGGTTGGTAATGCTAGTAATAATATTGTGAAATCAGATAGGTTTACTGCAAATATATATTAAGATCTGTTACTTTTATGAGTTCTTTCCTTTTGTGTCATGAACACAAAATGTTAATTGAGCTCTGGTCAAACTTTGAGTTCGCTACCATATAAAGTTCGCAAAAAATTGCATGAAATTCCAATAAGGAAGAATCAATATACAGAAATCATTATTTGAATACTTGATGCTACCTCAGATGGTACAACTTGGCTTTGATAGTAACTGCTGTTTACACTTTACATATTGGCAGGTTGAGATATTTGAGCCTAAAATGGGTACTCTAGACGTATCAATACTCCAGTGCAAGTTGAAGGACATTTATTTTCCTTACATTCAGGTTTTTTGGCACATTGTTTAGCTCTGTTGGTTATTTCTGTCATCTTTAAGACGCATGAAAGTATAGTGCATTTTGAATGACTATTTTTTATGTTCTTGTTTAAGCTGGAGGAGGAGATGTAGTTGATAACGTTAGTTTTGTAGTATAAAATAAGCTCTATTTTTTTTTCCAGTCCAAATTACTGTTTTTTTAATATCTTTCACTTCTTCCTTACGATAAAAATATTATACGGGCACTTTTATTTCACGCATCAATGTTTAAAGCATACTAAAGACTAAACAAGCTATATACAACAAATGGGCATTCACAACGAGTAATATGAATGATATTTAAACAAGTATCTATATTTTTAGAATCATTAAATGTTGGAGATATTTATGGTGGCAAAATAATACTTATTCCTTGAAGAAAGTCAACCTATTCATGTATATGCATTCAAAAGTTTTCTTATGTGCTAGTAAATAGATCATTCTCCTGATATATGAATTGTTGTTGATGGAGAAATGCATAAAGTTGTTTCTCGTATGCTTTATTTATTTATTGTTATTGGACAGTGTGATGAAATGTCTGGAAAAACTGGCCGGCCTGTTGAATTTCAGGTTAGATTTAAGAATAATTGTTTCTCTATTCTTTGATAATGTTTACGTATCCTTGTGATTATATCTTCTTGCTTAAAGCTTTACAAGAAGCACTCATTCTTCATATGCCTCATACTTTCCTTGTGTTTCTTTTTGGATTAATCCATATACATGGATTCATAGCTTCCACCAAGTGGCGTACAACTGTATACTTACACATTTGTCTAGGAGGAATTTGAGCTTATGAACTTAAATTTGTTTCACAGTGCATTGTATGACCGAGTTAGTGCATCTTTCTATGAAAGGTTTTTTCATTGAGAGTGCAGATTCCTGATGCTGGATCATTATTGGTGTCATACATCATGACAGCACTGTTTAGCCCTTGACCTGTAAAAGCTTCTTTATAAAATAAGAGTAACTTATTGATGTCTATGGATTTTTGTTCAAGTAGAATTAAAGTAACTAGGTGAGCTCTTGTGTGATGTATTTCATACTTCTCATTGGATTATGCTTGAGGCTTACATGTTTTGGTTCTGTGCACATTAATGCCTTGTGATTTCATTTAAACTTTCAGATTTTATGTAGGTCAACGAAACCGATTTAGCTGTAATAGAAGGGGGAGAGATTGCTACAACAAACCTGAACTCCTGCAATGGTCCTGATTTTGTAATGGAACTTCAGTTTAAATGTAATATGGATACAACTTCTACAGTTGGTCAAAGTAAGGCCTTTTTTTCTGTCAAAAAGGTTATCATATAAAATATAGGCTTATTAAGCATGATCAATGTACATGTTTCCTTTATTCTACAAGAATTGTTAATGTTTGCATTTGCATTTGAATTCATTAGGGGAAAGAATAATCCAAGAAGCAAATGCAAGGCTGAAGTGTGTTTACTTCCCAATAATTGAGGTACTACAAGGTTTTTAATTCTTGGCCTTTGATTTATGGAACTCTGTCAAGTCTTTTCACCCAAGTATGTGTTTGGTTGATGACAGGGTAAAGAGAGCATTGAAAAGATTTTAGACAAGCTGAAAGAAGATGGGCTTGGAACTGGAGAAAGTTATGAGGGATTCAGTCGGGTGTCTATTCGGCGGTTAGGTCGACTACTGCCAGATGCTCGTTGGGTTAGTTGATCAGAATTTTATATTTCTTTTTATCTGAAATGCAGTCATTTTAGTTAAATTTTCTTTTCATTTTCGCAGGCTTGGCTTCCTTTCATGGAGCCCAGGCAAAAAATAGGTGAAAGAGCCCTAATTTTGAAGAGATTGAGCTATAGAGTGAAATGCTTCATAGGTAAAAGCTTCTAGTAACTTAATAAACCTATCACTACCTTAGAGAATCCGCAATTTTCAACATACTTGCCTGTATCAAATATATATTCTCATCGAAAAATGTTGTGTTTGCAGATATGGATGCTGGTTTCAACCCAACACCTTCAAAGGTATGAATTTTCATTAACATCCTAAAATTTGATGCTTTAATTTAATTAACAACTCTCATTTGACACAACAAATTTCAATGTTTTTTACATAGCTTCATTTGGTTGTGTCTTCCAGACGGATTTAGCACATCACCATCCTTACACCACTGCATTAAAGAATTTTGGTAACAGGGCACTTGATATCGAGAAAGGTAATGCTGTTGGTTAACCGTAATGTGGGAACTAAATTTTGTTGCTTTGATTTTTGAAAGAAAGAGAGAAGCTGGTTTCTGTATTTATTTTTAATCCGAACATCATACTTTTAAGCAGAGGTACAAATCAAAATATATAGATCTGGAAAGATATTGACCCCTTCTCAGCTGGAGAAACAATATCAAGACTGGATTTTAGAAATGCACGATCGTTATGATGAGGAAATTGATAGTGGCGAGGACCAACCCACATTAGTCGTCGTTCCTCAAAAGAACAAAAAGCTTGGCATTTCTTCAGATGGTACACTTAAATAAAAAAATCTTATTGCTGCCTTATATCCTGTAATTACATAATTTTAGATTCAGACAAATTTCTATTTAATGCTTTTGCGTGCTATGCAATAATAAATTTATGATTATTTGGTGATACACATGGTTAAACTCTTAGTTGTGAGGATTCATAAAGTGATAAAGCGGAAAGGAACATCCTGGGAAGCAGGTCAGAAGATTAAAATTCTGAAGGGTGCATATGCTGGATGCCACAAGACCAACGTGTATGCTACATTAGAATATATTGTCCTTGAAGGGCTCCAAGGGGATACTTGTGGTAAGTGCACATGATTGGCAAGTGATTGTTGCAATTTTGATAGTCTGGTGTACTTTTTATATGTAATTTGAAGGATATCCACTTGCTGAGAGGCAATATCTTAAGTGAGTTGCAGATATACGATGTTTTATTTTGGCATGAATGTACACCATACGTTCAATAGGTTTTTTAAAAAAAATTGTACGCATCTTGATCATAACGAGAACTGTTTAGGACTTTATATAAATGTATTTTCTATTACTCAAATAATCTAATCATTTTATTAAATTATTGTAATAGGCGAGGCCCGTTTGATTTGCAGGTAAGTCATTTTCTAAATGTGTTGATTTAAGGGATTTTGGCATCTAATTAAAATTTCTAACAATCCTTTCATTACTGTTACTGATAGGCCACTTGGCCTACCAGAGGACCAAGGTTGCCTCCTTTCAGTTGACAATGGAAATAACTCAATAGACGTTCGCAGTTCTCTGTCGTTACCGATCAGTGTGATTGATTCTGGAAAGGTTAATTAGTCATTCAGTTTAACATTGTTGGTATTCAGATTTTTCCTTATGTTTCGGTCCACCAAGAGATGTTTTACTAGCTTATTACGCCAAAATGTTTCTAAATATAGCGTCCTTGAATGCAGTGTATTGCCATTAATGATACCGAGTGGGAGAACCAAATTAATAAAGCATGTCAAAAATTGCCTTCCATCATTGATGTACTGAGCCTCTCCAATTGTCAAGAATTGGAGGTTGATGGGGTTAGTTGAAGCAGTTTATTTTTCTCTACTTCTGAACATATTTTCTTGAGATATCATTTCTTGATTCTCAGTACGAATAAAGCTAGATTTCCAAATTACCAAGAATGCAGCAAGTAGATAAATGAAGTTTTTAGTTACTATTCTCCTAGACAAGGACAATTGAGTTCAGCTGTTTTTTCTACCATTTGGCTTGGTAAATCTTTTTCAAGCTCATTCTATGGAAATAACGTGTTAGAAATCCTGATGAAAAGTCCATTAGAGTCATGATATTCAAAGATCTCAGATGATTTGTAAACAGCTTATACTACAAGTTGGCTACTTGTAATCAACACACATTTTAGCATTAATTTGATAGTAAACTACTTGATAAAAGAGCAAAGTTCATGCTGAAAGGAAATAAATGCATCCTGATTTGAGCATTACTATGAGGAACACATCAGCCTAAGGATACACTTGGTTTGATTTTTCTCAAACTTTCCCCTTTAAGCTATGACAAGGAAGAAATGGAACCAATTCTATTATATTTATGAACATACTTTTTTGTTCATTGTTCAATGTTGTCTTCCTTTGCAGGCATTACCTGTTGATGACATAGAAGCTGGATATGCTCTTCCGGCGAAAATCATTGCAGTTGTTCGTCCAAACGCTTTCAATTCTAATAAAACCCCCGAAAAATTGAACCAAAAGTTCATTGTTCGAGAAAATTTTGAAATGAGTTTGGAAGTCAAATTCCAGCCTGATGACGGGACTGTTGGAAGTGTTAATCATGTTTATTCTGGGAGAGTAACCCCTTCATCATATAAGGGATTTCATGGTTTGTACTTATTTCCTGTGGAATCGAAATTATCGCACTTGTTTCAGAAAGCAGGAGTATATACGTTTTCATTCTCTCTTGTAAGTAATATACTTTTACCTGGTCTTTTATATAATGCGCTTTTAATGCAAGGGATCCATCTCTGATCCTGTATTTGCTACATTTGGATTTTTATTTGTTAGAAAGAGCTGATGGAAGTTAATTGTAAAAGACGAGTGCGAGTAAAGGCATTGGCTGAGGTTGATTGTTGGAAAGTTTTGAGTGAGAAGTGCAAGGATATTAAGATAAGGTAAGCTGCCTATCTCTTAAGTTTCTGATCCATATAATTTATTGGGTTTGCCCAGATTAATTCTTTCTGCTATTGCTGATTTATTACAAAAAATATCTTTTATAGTTATTACATCTTTACTTGTTCATAAAATTGTGGAACTTCACTTGTTTTATTTCTTATATAGAACGAGCAAACCTTCTATCTTATTTACAATGATAATCTTGCTGGACTGAATAAGCATAATTATTGGACAGGATTGGTTCGCATTTCCCCTCTCTATTTGTAGCATGCTATGATAGATATAGCAACCGTATTCCATTCACTTGTGTGCCAGAACTGACTACCAGGCTCCGCTCAAACAGCGATTTTCTTGCTCATACATGTAGTATGGACATGGATTTAACACTTGATAAATTAACAATGGAAATTAAGGTAGTTTCACTTACTTTCTGAAACTATTTTGCTTATAGATCTTATGCTAAAATGCCTCGATTCAAAAGTAGTGACCTCTGTAGGATATCTCGGTGATAAGCAATGAATTGGATAAGATTCGGCCAAGTTATGATGTCTTATTTATCATAAGCTCTCTAGATGAAAAACACTCGGTGGCTATTGCATGTCAAGGTATTCTAAATTGTTGTAGAAACAAAATATACAAGACATGTATACAAATTAATTGTTTTATTTTACTCTTGATATTCACTGCTTAATTTCTCACCCAAACAACTCTACGGTTAGTCATTCCTGGAGCTCCACAAAGCGTCAAGGTAAATCCAACAACATCAAGCGGAAGATTGCTTCCAGGACAGATAATCAAAGAACTTGTATTAGAGGTATGCTCTTGGTCATGGTGTCATCGTCGTGGCCCATTATTATTATTCACCCTATGTTTGTCACAAATTCGTACTTATTATTCAGAAAAGTATGGAAAAATATTTCACCATGGAAGATAGTATCATTTTTGTTTTTGTCGATAAACAGGAAAATGTGAGGAAGAAAGAAGGGGGAATAAATATGTTAATTTGGAACCTCATTGACAATTGGTATCTGCATGTTAATTTTATGAGCTTCAATTCTCGTGTTATAGGTAGATGATCAATTAATTATTTACAATATTCTGTAGTTTATAAACACTTTTCTTTAGATATATCCACAACAGTATTGTGCTTGTACTCTTCCATTTTTGTTTTGACATCTCTACGAAGTTATTGGCTTGATATAACACAATATTCTGCATTGACAGTTTAAAATATTTCCATTATGCAGCTGTTTGATTCATACGGCAATCATATCAAACAAGATGAAGTTATCCAGTTGCATGCCGATGGGTTTATTTTTCTAGATAAAGCTGGATATGTTTGTAAGGTAGGTCAAAACAGGCATTGTTTACTTGTCTTTTAAAGCATAGTGGAAGATCTTATATAGTATTCTCAGTCTCATACGTTGACCAAGGGGCTACTCTTTCTGGAGCGCAAATACTTGTCTGAAAGTACGAAGATGTCAATATATTTATATTTCGTAGAAATCATTTTGAAGGTTTGAAGACTAAATTTTACATTCTCCAATAGCTCTTTAGCTTTTGGAAGTTTGATATAATAGAAGAGCAAACAAGGACACTGAGTTCAATCCTCAGTCTGACCTGTTTATGAAAATTATGAACAGTACACCATGCTTTTAAGAAAAAAATAATCCAGCTTGCAAGTGAGGGGACAAGTTGAAGACTAAATGTAACACTTCCTACCAGTTCGAAGTCTGATGCTATTTTAGAGTGCGGCATAATCTGACTCATGTTGGAGCATGTAAAAAAATTTCTAAGATGAAGTAAATAAGAACTATTTTATGGCATCACTTAATAATACTTATTATCAACTCTACCATGTTTAAGTTTTCTTATCTCTCAAATATTCAAATTCCCTAACTACGTCTTCTTTTTACTGACAGGTAGATGATCATGGGTGTGTAGACCTGAGCGGCAGTTTAAAAGTTACTAAGGGATACAATAAACATGGTATGCCACTTCTGTCTTTTGTTTTAATCCACTTCTAAATATGCAAATGCATGCTCCTTCATCTTCCAAACATGACGGTTTTAAGCTTTGTGCTCATATGCCTCATCTATTTTTTTTTATAATCTCTTAAGAAATATCCATATTTGATTTTGGGATTGTAGAGAAACCATTTGAGCCATCGTTCATAATTATTTTCTGTTTACTTTTGCCTAGCTGTCAACGTCAAATGTTAATTGGTGGCTTTTGAATCAGGTGTACTTTGTTTGTTCCCACAGTGTAATAATAAGTCTTTGCCTCCCTTTCGTTTACCTATATATTGGAGTCCCGTATGAGCTTTAAATTCTTCACAATTTCAGTGGTAGCATTTGACAGCTATCTTTTTGGCTAGCTTCGATTTCCTTGGTATCGCTCAAAAAAAATACTTCTGGAGTATTATGTGTTAGGGATTGAGAACAACTCTTTTATGTTTTCCTTTATTATTAATAATTTTTTTTCCCATATTTGTCTGTGATTATTGGCCAAGTGCTACACAAGGTAAATCCACTTGTTTCTTTTAGCCTATCACGTTTTGTTTAGTACCGAATTTTGGGCCAAGTACTTTGAAATGATTTTTACGGTTATATTTTAGAAAAATTATGTTGCTCTGGTAATTTAGTTGAAAATTCTTTCCGTATACAGTTTCCCTTTCTGTACTATTACAAGAGAAAGTCATCTACAAGTTAGAGTTTCGAACTGAAATCAGAAGGCTGACATCTTCAACGGTTTGTACACTTTTTCTTCTTCATTGTTTTTTTCCTCTTTTCCACTAAGAAAATATCTGAACAGTCAAAGCTTTTGAAACATAATATACTTGTATGTTTCCTAAATATCAGGTTCTAAAGCAGTGTGTTGCGGGTTCTCAACTGGACAATCTTGTATTTAAGATCGTGAATTCTGAAGGAGAAGTGGATAGAAGTATCCATGGTGAAGATGAACATGGACAGTTTCACACTCTCATGTTAAAGTCGGATTCATTTGATGTTGATGATTCTGTGCGCTACAACTTCCGGCATGGACAATGTTGCATTCGCTCTTTTCGTCTCCCTCAGAGAGCAGGAATTTTCTCCTTTACAGCTGCTCACTCTCGTTATCCAGAGCTAAGCTTAAATGTAGAGGTTGCAACATTTCCTAAACCTTGTTTCTTTTTCAATGATAAGAGTCGTATGCTTATGTGTGTGAATACTTTTATGTAGATTCATGTTGAGCAGGGCATAATGGATAATAGGGTCCAGCTGCAAAGATCAATTGGAAATACATTGCAGCTACAGAGATCACCTTCCTTAAAGGTTCCCAAATTGGAGCAGAAGCAAGAAATTATCTCGCCCCAAAGTTCAGTTGGAAAATTAATGTTTTTCTATGATTCACCTTCGTCGAAGGTGCCAAATGTGGACCAATATAATCTCCAGAGTGAAAGCTCACATGGAAAGATATCATGTCTTCAGGACTCGGTGGCTTCTGAGGATCGGGGAAATTCATCTGGGAGCATTGTACTTCACCAAAGGGTATTCTAATTCGCAAAACCTATATTTTAGAGGCGTTACCTGCATTCAGCCTATTATAAAATAAAATTTTAAAAGCATAAACTTGGGCACTACCATTACAAAAACTCTTTAGATAAATATGTAATTTTACCTATTTTACATTTCCTTTTTATTTGTGAAAGAGAATTTTCTCTACAGGAGCTCGAGAAAGATCTTTGCAAGTATGGTTTGTGCATTGGCGAGCTTGAAAGGAAATTGGAATGGATCAAATATCGGAAGTCTCAAATTCAAGGTTTTAGCTTTGATAACTTTGATCTATATCTATACTCTAATTCTAATCCATGTCATCCTTAGACCTGTGTGGGATTCATAATCTATCACTTGCTTACTTTTACGAGATTTTTTCAACGCTATTCAATAAGCATGACATGATCTCCATCAAAGTTAAAATTTTGGACGTTCTGATTATCTTTTAGATGCTACCTTTTTTATTTGTGTGATGAGTTTCATAAGTTTTATTCGGGTAAGATTCGCCTGGTCACACATTGTTTTTATCATTTTCCCTTCACTTCGACAGGTTAGTGTCACTTGTTTCCTTAAAATTTTCCTCTCTGACAAATCACTTGTGACACTTACTATCAAAAAAATTTAGACGTGATTATTTGAACTCTTAGTGCATCTTTGGTAAGAGGTCTAAAAGCTTGTTTATCATTGTCAAGCCATCTATAGTATGGTGTACCAAACATGCACTTAGCATGTTAATCCAAACCTTTATTTATTGTGGATTTTTCAGCTGTAATAGAAGAAAAACAAGTGGAGCTTAGAGAGATAGACAACGAGTTGGACGAAGAGAATAGAGAGTTGCAAAGAACTTTGGAAACATTTCATAGCAAGCGAGATAGGTATGCACAATTCTTGAATGAAAATGGATCTGTGCTTCGGAGCTTTGAAAACGAGTCGTGCAAGAATGAACGGAATGAATAATTGTGCTGGTCTAGCTCTTGTTTATTCACAAGTTAATTCTATATATTTGCCATACTACACACTTTTTGTAGCCAAACTACCGGATAGTAATTTTAAACTTGCAACTTGTTGGTTGATAAAGGATTGACATATGATTATATGTGTGAGCCTATTTGGTACCGATTAAAATCCAATTAAAATTGAAAATATAGCCGTTATTGGGTCTCACTCGTCTAATAAAAGTCAACAATAACGGCTAGTTTTTCAATTTTAATCCGATTTAATCTCTACCAAACGGGTTCTCTG